>CAJNYU010001987.1:80378-307228 GCA_905331475.1 Rotaria socialis | reverse complement strand
AGAAAAGGCAGTAATCACATCTTAATATATCATGTGTATGTATGTGTTGAATGAACGTATCAAATCAATAGCTAGGCTCACTTGTAAAATAGAAACCTATTTTTTCTGCATTCAGTATAGGGGGGCTTATAATTATGTTACACCCTGTATGTTGCTTTTCTTTATTATTAAAATAAACTTGAATGATTTTATTTCATAAACTTTTTTTTAATAGTTGAAGTTGTATTTAAACATAATGGAATTCAGGAGATAAAATAATTGAATCAAGTCGAATACGAATATAACGAATATAACGAATACTACGAATATAACGTGATTATATTTAGGAGTAGACGAGATTAACCAATAATAGTAATTGATTATTTTAAATAAAAGATAGTAATTGGTTATTTTAAATAAAAGAAAAAAATAAAGGGGTCGTGATTAATTTAGTTTTTATATTAAGTAGTTTCTACGCTATATTTGGATAAGATCTTGCTAATGATCAGCTTTAAATCCTTTTAGGAGGCGTTTATTCTGTTTTGAATAAACACAAAAAATAAGACACAAAAAAAGATAAACAAATTGATTAGAAGTTATTATTTTACCCATTGAATGAAACAACGATTATTTAGAATGTGAGATATTTATGTGTTTCTGCTTGATGTTTATAAATGGTTTCAAAGATGACAATTTTTTTCCAAAAAAATAAGAGGTTTGAAATCTATTGTAAAATAAATTTGACGAAGTTTTTTTTCTTGTTTATTTTTTTATTTTTTTAATTTTAATTTAAAATTTCCTTTCAATTTTAATTGAAGAATTCTTTGGAAGATAAATAAGAAAACTTTTATTTAATTAAAAAAAATCCTGAAAATATATTAGGGCCAGCAAAAAATATTCTTTCGAATCAATTTATAATTGATAATATTTATGTGGTCATTCAATTGATTCTGAAATAATTATTCAACTACATTTACTTATTTTAGTTAAATCAACAATTGAAAATTTTTAACAAAGACAAGCTATCAGAATAACATAGGGACAAAAACCTCATTTATTAGTTCGAAATATTCGATTAGCTTTTGCTTTAGGTAAAATATTTATATTATCTTTTTGACCAAAAATTAATTAGAATATAAAAAAAAATGTCGAATGAAGTATTGACGTGAATGTTAAAAAGAATTTTTTGGTGTAAATTGAACATAGATTTTCGTTCCATAAGGGAAGCAGTTTCATGAATAATTATATTTTTGTTCGCAATTATTGGTGCTGCCAAGGGGAAAAAAGCTGATTTTTGATTTAAATCAAAAAAAAATATATTTTTTTTGAAAAAATCCCTGTANATCTCTGTACCCCCCTCAGGGTTGGATTGGTCAATAATGACAATTTTTTCGATAACTCAACCATTTCTTGGCGGATCCTTCTCATCTTCGAACTCGACTGAGACATTAATGAGGCTGAACTGTGTAGAAAATTTCATCATGATCTAACTCTCCTTTCGAGAGTTATCGTGTAAACGGACGGCCGGACGGACACACTGACCGATTCTAGAGTGTACTCACTTTTTTGAGTACACAAAAAGAACTATCTATATATAAGACTTTTCAAACATTGCCAAGATTACTTTTAATAATAGTACTGGACAGTTTTAACGAAGAGTTATGATGATAGAGAAAAGTATCATGAATGAATGCACCATAGAGTATGATATGCGTTTGTAACAATTTCTCGTAGGAGAATTGTTACTGTGGATAGAATAACGTATGTTGAATTCTATTTATTCATATAGTAAAATCGCATCATTTTCATACGAAATACAAGTTTATGTTCGCAAACAAACGAGATTCAAAAAGGAAGATGAATTTAGAAACGAGAGTAACGGAGAGAAAGAAGAAGAAGACAGGTGCAGAATATGCACAAACTGCAGAAAAGGAGAATTATAAAAGGAAACAGTTATATTATAGCGCCGTAAGATTAATTGATTAGTTAATAAGAGCAATTTAGTTATAGATGACGGAAAAGCACAGCTTTACATAGCAAGTTCTAACAAAGAACCAAATACAGACATGAATCTTGTCTCTGAGTATTGATGTGAGATTGATAATAGCAGCTTGCAATAAACCTCTAGTTGTATTATTTGTAGATTCTTTAATAGCATTCGACAAAATATTCTATCCAGTTATGATTTCCAATTTAAAAATAAGCTTAGGAATATCACTCCTGCTATCTAGATTAATATAGAATAGGTTACAGAAACACACACACACACGCACTATCAATCCATCATGATAAAGCAATCTTGTAGACCCATTCAAATGTGAACGTAGACGCACGTCATGAATTGATGTTTGCTACCATTCTTTAAAACGTTGACATACAGTTCTTCACTTAATTTTCTTCTATCTCTCATGTTTGTCGATGATCTTATCATACAGATATCTCAGATGATAAAGATGAGTTTTTCTCTCAAAAATATGATAGAAATAGAATGAAGACCTAAGTTGATTCTTGAACGTTTACGGATATTTGCTAAAATTAAAATTCTATCGATTAATATTAAGAAGATAAAAAACAACCCTACTGGTATACGGTATAATTATATAAACGAACCGTAAGATTTAAATTAGACACCTAACTAGCTATAAAATATATAGATTTTTATATATTTTGAATGTAAACATTTCAACAAAACTCGGATGAAGTTCTTTTATTAGCGATAGAATAAGAAAAACTCTAATAATATACCAGGAAATGATAATTATGTTTCGTAGAATTCTTAAAAACAATAGTAAGATAAGAAAAAACGAATGCTTCAGTTTTGAATGTTACTCGATATCTTTGTGGTTCCGTTCAAGTGAATTCTTTGATACGAATAAACAAAAAAAGAAAGGTATACTTTAACACGTCAATATTTCTCAAGTACAAAAAATGTAGAGCCTCTCTGAAAGAGAGGCGACAAAGTTGTTCTTATGTTGATTGAAGAGAAATACCTGTTTAAAAAATAAGCGTTAGTTCAAAACATTGAATTTTAATCCGGGTAACCACTTGTTTAATAGAATCATAACGATATGTGTAGATGAGATTTTATATGAACAAATGAACGAAGAAGGCGTGGTAATTAGGGCGTACCAAAAATAGTGAAAGGGACACTAAATCCTGTATAGTGAACTTAAAGCAACTTTCGTTCTATACAGTATGATAGAGAAATTTTTGTTTTAATTGTTCTATGCTATTTGATGGAATCTAAACTAAATCATCATAATAAAATTTCGATGAGAACTGTTTTTATATTATATGTGACGGTTATACTATAGTGCGTATTCAGTGAGTATTTTTCGAATAACTTTTGATAAAAAACAATATAGAGAGCCGTCGTTTTCACCATTCGAAAGAGACAATAAAGATGCGTCAAATCACTTGAAATAGATTTCTTGAAATGACTTTTTAAAGGTTTACAATCAGCCTCTTGGAACACGAAACTACTCATCAGGAGTTTACAGCGAATTCTCGATTTTCAGGTTGGCATTGAAACAGCCGATGGAAGATCTACAAAACCGCAAAGGTTCGGATATTAAAAAATAATCATTTAGGGATTATAGATATTCCGGTTGAAGGCCTAAGTGATTTTTCTAGCTATTTCTGTGAAGAAATAAAAAGCCATTGCTTTCGATACTTAGAAAATTGATTGAAGAAATTTTAGGTAATTACGTCTAGGAAAATATCTATAATATACAATTCGATGAATCTTCATCTCCGCTTTCTAACGGTGAAAACCGCAGCTCTCTGTCTTGTTGGTATCAAAAGTTATTCACTCGAATCAGTATAACCGTCACATATAATAAAAAAACAGGTTTTATCGAAATTTTATTATTAAGATATTATAGTTTAGGTATGATCAAATAGAACAGAAAAATACAACTTTTTTCTCTCTATCAGACTGTGCAGAAAGAAAGTTTCTTTAAGTATCCTATATGGGGCTTAGTGTAGCTCTCACTACTTTTGGTACGTCCTAAGTATTTAATTTGGGTGTCATCAAATTGTAGATAAATAAATGGTGAAAAAGAAGAACATGCCTACACTCCATGTAGCTGATCGTTGCATTATCATGTAATTATAGTCACTATTTGCCATTACAATGCAACCACCGGCTACATCGGACATGAAGGCACAATTCAACTTTTATAAACCGATATTGAGCAAAATATTATTGTAAGTATTAAGACGTGTGCGACAGAATAAAATAATTATTCTAGAAATAGACTGGAAATTATCTGATATTGGTTAATTTAAATAAATGCATAAGCATACAAACTTTAGCTTGTAAGACTGAGTGGAATTATGAATGAATCTAACGAAATGCCTTGTTTTGTAGTTGATTTATTCTTGTTATTCTTAAGTTTAACGATTTTTTTCAAGTTTAGTTTATAGGCTATGATATTTTCATGCTAATAAATCTTATAGAATTATCAAAATATTGTTTCAAACACTAAAAAAATAATTCAGTAAACTTTTCATTTGATGACATAAAGTTGGTGTCGTGTACCAATGAAAATACATTAGTAATCAACGAATATTTTATGGCGTAATAAAGATACGTGTTTGTGTTTGTCACAACGACAGAGTTTATTCTGCTTTAATCTAAGATAGTTTGTTTTCTTGAATAGATCAATTTTTTGTGATTAGTTATAAGAATTTATGATGAATTTGGTTTATTTTATAACTTTTCTTTTATGGAGCCATAAACAATCATGACGAGTAGAGTTGTCATGTGAATTTTTTTAAGTGTTTTTTTCATTCTATCGTTGCCTTTCTTCTTTAGCTGATTCAAAATTTTTACGTATATGTACATATTGCTGTCTAGCTCTTTGTTCTCTCTCCTTGTTTGATCAATACTATTTTCTTTTGCTAAATGGTAAGCATGGCTTCACTACGATGTCAAATAAATTCTACAGCAGTTTCATCAGTAGTTATAAATAATAATTGCGATCGTGATTTCAGACTCAATTTCACATGTATCACTGAAATTCAAATCAACCGATTGATTTTGAACAGTTTACGTGAGTGTATCAGTTACTGGAGATGCGAAAGTAAGATTTGTTCCCGTTAATGCCGTAAGCTTCTTAGAAAGAAAAATATTTTCTTTTGAAAATTTTACGCACTCTTGTATGAATATAGTTGAAGAAAAAAGACGAGGGAGAAAAAGATACAGAGAACGGGTGATTTATTCTACATAGCTTGTAAAATAATATAGACGTAAGTCAATCAATCGAATCAAACCTTAGGCAAAAATTGTTTTGAAACATTTTAGAAGTGTGTTTGGTAGTAGAGTCAGTGAACGATTGAATATAAAATATGATCTGCTACCTGCACTCCTGTTTCGTTCACGCGAATGCAGCTTATTTTTTCTATCATTTCTTCCGTACTTCGCGTGAAAGAAATAATCGAATCCTATTAGCAACGTCTTTTGCTGAAGCCTCTGAGTTCACAAGTTTAGTCAGCGAAAAAAAATTCATTTGCCTTCAGAATAAGTCGTATTCAGTGAAAGAAAAAGAAATTCCATGAAAGTCGGTCATCAATGTGTAAATAGAAAAGCCTTAGTCTATACTCACAACACAGATTTCTTTCACAACACTGATGAAGAAACTTCTTTACGTACGAAAAAAACCAATATACAACAAAATTTTTATAGTATTCTATTTGACTCACTATTTGCTTCCAGAGGCGTGTACAGGGTAGGACGGTCCTGTTGCCCCCGGTGTCCTGCCCTGCCTTGTAGGACCGGATGAGATTTAGATTTTCCCCCTGTTCTCCCACCCACCAGAACCAAGGTAGCCAACAGGACAGGCAGGGACAGGAGCAAAAATATGTCCTGCGCACGTCTCTAGTACACAGTATACATGCATTAGTAACAGAATGCATGCATACTCGATAAAAAGTATGTCTTTTATTAGTAGAGACTGTGCAGCTTGTATTCAAACATTTCGTTAATATAAGAATAACCAGTTCGAATCTGAACCGGAAGATGCCCGTTTAATTGAATTTCAGTTAAGAGAAACATTCATATTCGACAGAGTCAATTACTCGGATCACCTCTTTGTATGTGCATCATAGCAGAGTCACTGGCTTTATTGTTGAAAAGAGGAAGCTTATTATTATTTATTTGTGATTGACTTTTTCCTAAGATAGAACTCTTTATGTCATATAAAATTTCATTGCATTGCTTGCTACATAAAGATTTCTTCTATACTAAAAAAAAAGTAGCACATGTTAGCTTTAATTTTTTTCAGATTAAAATAAATGTGGAAACTTCGGATTTCATCCGAGAGTTATGTGTACTGCAAAACGTGCATGGGATGTATGAGTCATTCTAGAATGTCTGAACACGAAAATTTTCATGAGAAACTAGGCAATTTGATTTCTGGATGCAGTTTTTGTGCATTTTGAGACGTTTTTCAGGCGATGTTTCATCAGAAAGCTACGGTTTAGCTCAAAACTAATATCAGATTCGGAATCAGCGTTAAAAACTGAGTCGATTTATATATGTTGTGAATAATTCTGAGAAAGATTTATTTTTTGAAAAAAATTCCCTGTACTCCTCCTCAGGGATGGCCTGGTCAAAAATGACAATTTTTTCGATAACTCAACCATTTCTTGAGGGATTCTTCTCATCTTCGAACTCGACCGAGATATTCATGAGATTGAACTGTGTGGAAAATTTCATCACGGTCTGACTCTCCCTTCGCAAGTTATCGTGCCTACGGCCGGGCACACTGACCGATTCTAGAGTGTACTCACTTTTTGAGTACACAAAAAGAAAACAAACTTTATGAACTATTCCATGACTATTTTCTCGCGCGGGTTTTTGCTTTTTTCACTGACTTTTGTTTGATGTGCCCCTCTATTAGTTTCAATCCAGACAATATCACTAGACACCATATTTTCTTCATTTATACGTGTCAGATGTTGTAGTTGCCAAAAAACAAATGAATGTAATCATTTATTTTAAAACTTATTATTAAAATTTACGTTCAATTGAACAATCTTGAACTAATAATTAGCTATTAATTCTATCGCGACTAGAGCCCGCCGGGTCTAAAAATTTCTCTTTGCTGGGTTCGAGTCCGGGTTCGGGTCCAGATTAAAAATATTTTTACTTATTGGGCCAGATCAAAAGAAAACTTTTATGCATATAATTGAGTGAAAGCAAAGACGATGTTGTTGATGGAGAAGTTGTCTAACATAAGAAACAATATAAACACTATAATACATTTGTTCCTTATTCCATTCGAAGCTGCAAATTAATAGCGAGTCGCTAGAAGTCAGAGTCCATTATAAATTAATTGTTAAAAACACTTTATCAGATAGCTGAAAGAACGTGTAAGATGTACTACTTACGTAACAGAAAAGGGCAGAAGTATGCCGCATCTTTGGAGCGACCACCAGAGTTTATTACAAAATTTGACTACAAGTTTAAAAGTACGTTTTGCTCCAGATCTATTTTGACTAATAAACTAGGTGTTTGTTAAGAATGCCCGCTTAACTTTACTTTCAAATTGAAAGAAGCATGATTAAAAGAGTAGCTGCCTAATTCGAATTCGAATATAAACGAAACTTTCGAAATTTCGTTTTTAGGAAAATAAGAAAACTTTTTTTTTCTTGAGGGTGTGAGTGTGGGGGTATAGAAGCAAGACACCCACCCACACCCGCTGACTTGCCCATCTCTGCGATGAGCTGTATTCAGTAAGAACAAAAAGAACGAAATTGCTGAAGTTTTCAATTCAGCATACCTTATGAAGTGATTTACTTATCATGATATCGGCTAAGTCGACTTACTTTGAAAAAATGGAGTTTTTTTTTCTTGTTTCTCAATCATCGACTGTACTTTTAATTATACCATAAAGACTTTTCTCTTGTAGAGTAGTGGTTCAGCAAAACCTGATGAAACTTTGTCTCTTCATGATACATGATTGATCAATATCCTACAACATATAAAAATATGATAACAGGAAGTAAGAACTACATTTAAATTTAAATTCAATTTTATCTATCTATTTTCATAAAGGTACTCGTCGACTTGTACTCGGCTTGTGTGCAATCATTTTCTTTATTTTATTCATTATTAAAGCACGAAATTGCTATTATCCCGTGTTATCATTCACAAGTGAAAAAAAGGAAGCATTTAACTCCCCATCACAAGTCTCATTCATAGGTATTTATTAATTCTTCTGTTTAGTATTAGAGAGATAAAAAAATTATATTGTGTAGACACTAATGAAACAGCATTTCATTTATACGTCATTTTGTTTTATATTTAGCTCAGACGTGCCCATGGAAATTTCTCAATTACACTCCAAGTGCTTGGGAAACGTATTGGTATTCTAACATTGATAATTTTCAATATGAAGTTTGTTCTACTCTTGCACATCCTGATCAAGTTAATATAACTATCAATGCTCTAAATCGTATTATGTACCTACAGACAACTGTCTTCGATAGACATATTCGAGCAATGCCTATTGATCAGCAATTTTCCAAGATCTATTATCGTCAATCATGCTCTAACGAAGAACACAATGCGATGCAATTGATTGAGCCATTGATTGGTCTCATTCGTGATCCATTAACCATGTGTCCTGAAATATCTTCAGTGCCGTCTAATCTCTATCTTAAAGGTGAATACGCTCTTCAATCGAAACGTTTTCTTCTTCTTGCACCTTCGTCACCGTTTCAAATTAAACCATTTTTGTCAAAAGATATAACTCCACTTGCACCATGGCTTTATTCACTTGGTTCGAAAAAAATTCTTATGGACATTGGAAGTTCATATTTTAAAAGTCGTAATGGAAACACAGCTGAAATTGGTACAAAATGGTTTTATGACTATTTCAAAGAGAAATCGATTCGATTTGATCGTATTATTGCTTATGAATTCCAAAACTTAGAAACTCGTCGTGCTTGGGAAGAACTTCCCGATGACGTTTATCCTTTTTATACACTTATTAACGTTGGTGTCGAAGAAGAAACAGGCAGATTTAATCCTTGGACAATGATTGAAGCTATAGCCAATCCAGAGGATTATGTTGTCGTCAAGTTTGATATCGATAAACCACCATTGGAAAGCGCATTAATGAAACAATTACTGGATGAAAATAGTAGAGCTCGATATTTAATTGATGAATTCTTTTTTGAGAAACATGTTTCTAACGATCGAAATTCTAAAGAAGATAAATTAAAAGATTCATATGAACTGTTCACAAAATTAAGACAGTATGGCATTCGAATGCATGGATGGCCGTGAACAACACCTTTTATATACTACAGCTATCATCGACTAATTGTTTGTTGTTTAGATAATTTCATGTACATTATTTTCTATTAGAAAACATAACAGCGTATCGTGATATCATAAATAATAAATTAAGATCGTTGACAAATTATAATAAAAGCAAATGAAACTCATGAAATTTTTCTTAGCACTGGAACTATTATGATTTGCAATTAGTACTGATATATATATATATATATGTTAGCGTCCAAACTGAGATTACGTCCAATCTCAGATTGGCCTAGGCGAATCTCGAATCCGAGATTGGACGCGTCCAATGTCGGATTGAGCGGAAATTTAACATTAAAACGTGAATTAGTCTGTNCGTTTTAATGTTAAATTTTCGCTCAATTCAACATTGGACGCGTCCAATCTCGGATTCGAGATTCGCCTAGGCCAATCTGAGATTGGACGTAATCTCAGTTTGGACGCTAACATATATATATATATATATCAGTTAGAAAAATGATCCCGTCTCGAAATTTGTGAAACCTATGGTATCATTATGATCGCTTTGAAAAAAGCAATCACTTTCTAATTATTTAGTAATCAATAGTTACAATATGTAAATATGTGCACAAGGAGCCATGAATGGGGGTATAATATATAAATTGTAATTTTCTGCTTTTCAACTTGCTTGAATGAATTCACTTTTTTTCTCGTTAGTTGCACGGACTTGTTCAAAGTTATGTTTATTATGCAAAATACAGTGAATCGATCCTAATTTCTATATATGTTTCACGTCTGATCGAAGAAATTTTACATATTATCAATCATAGAAAGTCTTGCATAGATAATTTTCTATTGTCATCTAAGAGAACATTCTTACGAGCACATAGTCGAATTTCAACCCTTCGACTACCAAAATATCCAAATCCTGAAGAAAATTACTCTTGGCTGTTTCAAAAAATGTGAAATTTGTTTACATTAGATTTACATGCACTAGTTTACACAGTTAGTTTCTATTATTACTTTTCTTAAATGACAGCTATTGACGAGTAACAAACTATTTCATGCGACTCTTTCTGTTCTGACTATAGGTTACGCTTCGTTAGTGACACTAGTATATAACTATGTACAGTAGTATTTTTTTATTATATTTTCATGGCAAATATAAACAATAAACAAAGTTCTATCAATAGCTAATAAAAACCAATTCACTCGAGCGAACCGAAGCGGAGAAATTTTAACGTTTTTCTTCACCGTAATACTATTTACAAGCTACTCTGCATATAAATATTGATTATAGTTTTTATGAGTATGCTATGACATTGATCTCTAAATATTGGTATAAGGTACCATGATCATGAAGCCAATATTAAGAAATTAAAATAATCGAGAAAATGATTCTCTAACTCTCGATAGAAAAATAGATTAACTGACATCGGTAATCTAGAGAAAACAGATGAGAATATTCACAGCTTCTTAGAATTCTTTCTCATAAAATATCACTCTCATCTGATAAGCACCAATTCATAGTTGATACCAATATATTTGTAAAATGAATCACTAGTTCAATAGGTTGTATTGACTTCCATTACTGTGTTTTCAAAACAAAAATAGGAAAAGCAAATAGTTAGAATAAGAACAGCATATATATACTAATGAACCGTTCTGGTTTTCATGTTTTTAAATATTATGAATAATTATGAAAAGAATTTATCTGGTTTACCTTTCTGTTTGAGCTGTTGACATGTTAAACGATATATTCATGCTTTGAGTATGAAACCTTGCTTTCATTGGCATTCATCAATAATATAGAAGACTTAATTGACTTTTGCAATAGCTGATCAATCAAAAAGATTGATCGTTATTTTTTATAATGACTACTTTTGGGCTTTCGGTGGTAATTAGGAGACTACGTTTTCTTAGATATTATTTAAAGATAATCATCTTTCAAATAAGATCTCAACTTGTTTTTGATTTTAGAACAAATTTTGTTTTTATGAAACTACCTTGAACGGATTGTTTGATAGCCTTGCCAAAATTTCGAACGCAGTATCAAAATAATGGAAGATAAATTGAAATCATCAATAGTTTGATTCTCAATAAATCTAAGACTAATAGTAGAAAACAAAGCCTGTGTTGATAGTTTAGAGAATCAAATGAGTTAATCATATCTCAAGGTTAGTAGTAAACTATTACTAATAACTGCGCTAAGAAACATAATTATCAGGCTGATAACAGACTGAAAATGAAATGATTGACTCCAATCAATTACTTCACTAATTTTGAATTTATCGTCAAAATATAGATATTAGGTGTTTTTAAATTTTCTTCTGAAAAATGTTTTCATAGTTGTAACGATGACTTTTCTCTATAAAAAATTATCATCGGCACTAAAATTCTGTAAGATTGCAATCTTGACTATCATATTTAAACAGAACGCTCTTAGCACATCATACCAAAACGGTTAGTGTTCTTTTTTTGAGTGATTAGAATAATATCTTCATTGTCAATAACGATTCGCTTTTAATAATTCAAATATGGGATATACCAACGTATTCATTGTGGATGTCAAATTGAATATAGCCATGCTTTCATTTATATGCAAGGATAATTATTTATGAAGACTGAGAATAAAAGAAAATAACAACACGTTATTTAAGAAAAACATATGAAATTGTTCTATAATACAATTCTTGCTTGTGAATCAACTTTTTTTAAATAAGTAATCGAAAAACACCTGATCGAGTCAGTTCGACATGTATGAGTTGCAAGAGAGAAAAACAAAAAAAAATATTGCTTTTCAATATGACAGGAATAAGCGTTTGTAAATAATAATTTGGCTTTTTTTCGTTTTACCTTGCCGGTTCTTCGCTGTATATATATATATATATATATATATATATATGGTCTGTATCATGCTTAGAAATATAAAATACAAAAAGGCAAAAAAAAGAAAAACAAAGTGTACAGCAAACGAGCAACGGCAGCACACTGTCTCGCTTACATTATGATATTAATACTACTTTTTCACTGTGATTTTGCTTTTAGTTTTTTTGCGTAACAACGAAACAAAAAAATCCAAAGAGAAATATATAGACACAGCATTATAGCCTAGCTTTACCTATATAAACCTTGCCAAAAATAGTATATAAACAATCATATGCTCTAATAAAGCTATTAATCATTTTCTATTGAAATCTGATTAATATGACAAGAAATTCGAGTTTGTCAGAATCTGGTAAGTAGTTGCGACTTAATAATAAAGATTTCAAACAAAAAATAAATATTAGATGCACGATCAATTTCATCACGAGCATCGAATTTATCAGTATTAAATGATGAAGAATGTAAACGTATATTAGCAGTGCTTGATCGTGATTTTCAACTTCGACAAATAGAATATAAAAGAATCGAGTAAATGAGAGCGTTTTTCATTTTTATATTCTCTTTCATAGAATTCTTTTTTTTTAGGGATTTAAAAAGACAAATTCGGCAAGAATCTGAACGTGCAGAATATTTATCTAATTCAAAAGAATTTAATCTTGAACGTTGCATAACATGTTTCAAGCAATTTCGGTTTATATTGAATCCAAAAGAATTATGTTCGGAATGTAAATTATTTGTTTGCCATGACTGTTGCATATATACACCAGAAACAAAAACGTGGACATGCAAATCATGTATAAAATTAAAGTAGGATATTTTAAAACTGCATTTAGTTTTAAATGATTCACACCGAAGCCAATAATTATTATTTGTTTCATGTTTACAAAGCAACTCATCTCTTCGTGAATCACTTATTGTTTATTCAGTCAAGCGAATAGAGATGAAACATATCAGTGAAAAAAGATTTTTTATGATATGAAAATTTGAAAAAAAATCCAAGGCTTTCAGTAAAGTAGAAAAATAGATATTCTGCTCAATTTTCGAAAACATTTAGAATCGAAACTAGTCTTATGCCATTACCTCACGATCATGAATGATGATGATGATGTGATGTAATCGACAATGAAACATTGCAACTGACAGATTTATTCGTTTTCAATTAGATTCATGTGCTGAAGAATGATTTATTTTAAGAATAAACATATCATTTTTTTCAAAAGGTTGCTATTATTTAATGTCATACAAACAGCTCTTCGAATGCTATTTTACATGTTCTAATCGAAGAAAAAATAGACATAGAGATTATTTTTGTTTAACATGTATCTAGAGCTGTTATTAAAAGAGAATCGTTTAATATACTTTAGAAATAATAATTGTCTGTTGTTGTTGTTTTTTCTTCTTCTAGAGAATATCAAATTTTATCATCATCTTGGTTTTATGATGAAGTTAGCAAAAAACATAAGCGATGTGGTAGTGCGAAAATTGTTCGTGAACTTCATAAACGTGAAAGGGAACTCGGTGAGTTTAATTAAATAGTCAATCATTTCTATCTTATCTCCTATTATAATCATCAATATGTCTTCCCAGTCTCACTCATTTTCTTCATATTCACATAGCTTATGTTTTATTTGTATTTATTCTATGCCAAATATCCTTTTCGTTGGTCCCTTCCTCCTTTTTTTACTCGTCATTCTGTATGTCAAGTGCATAGATTTGAGCTCATCGACCTACATATCTCTTTTTTAACATACACATTGAACAGTGCGAGAAGATACACGAATATATATATATATATATATCTCCGACAACGTGCTATTTACGCTCATACTGACCGAATTGTTGATGACCACTATTGACGACGACCACGACGATAGTATACTCACTCGTAGACATACGTACATACATACACACATACATACATAGTTATAACGTGTTCTCTCCTCCCACAAAGTTTTATAGTCAGTTTTTATTATAATGGCTAGTTTACTTGAACAATTGCCTCCATTTGGTGATAATAATGATATTGAAAATAATATTCCAAAAAGTTTTCTAAATGTTCTACAAGAACTTTATCATGATGGTCGTTTAACATCATGGAAAGTTCGCGGACAAGGAGATGTTCTTTCTGTTCGTTTAACATGGTTGGATCCCAATCATCGAAATGCATGCATTAAAGCAAAAGCTCGACAACATTTAGGTGAGATTAGAGTCTTATTAAATTTCTTTTTTTTATATTTTAGCTGATCTCGATGAAATTGAAGAGGATCCTGACTGTGAAACCTTTCCAACAGGTGATTCGAAAGATTCTACTCGGTTTGAATAAGCAAATAGTAACAATCACTATTTGCTAAAGATTTCTTTTTTTTTAATCTTATGTTCAATTGATTCGTTTGAAAAATCATCCAGTTATGCGTCTCTCTATATATATATATATGTTCTTTGTCTTAGGTTCGGTCGTTTCATATGTTACCTATGATAAAAATGTAAAACGTGAATTGAATGAATATTCTACACGATTAAGTTTACTGGTTGACAAATTACAAGCTGATTTAGCTGAACGTAACGTACAAAACAGTCATTATTCGCTACGAGGAAAAAGTAAGAGAGAACAAAAGTATCAATAACAATTGATAATGAGAAATTTTTATATTCTTTATCAGTTACAACTATAATTCGACGAGGCGGTGAGCTCTGTGCTCATAATAAATGCTATCTAACATATTTAATTATCTTCAGATTTCATAATTAAGAAGAGAAAACGAAAGAAAAAGAAAAAGGAATTCGTATTTTTGTGTTTATTTCCTATCTGATCACAGAAATTTTTGAAATTTAGCCAGAAAAAATAATGCCTGCTTCATAAATTTGCGTTATCTCGCACATGTTTTGAATTTTATTGCCTTTCATGATATTTAGGTAAAGAAGGTCTCAAAGCTCATCAACAACAAATTGCAACTGAAATCTGTCGTGCTCGTGTGGCTATTAGTGGTCCTCTTCGTCGTAAGTTTATCAAAATTTACTTTTTGTAGTATCTCCATGTTGAAAATCTTCAACTTTCATTGATAAACAATTCGATACCTTGATATGCGGTATCGTATCAAAACATAATTTACTTAAGAGAAAAGTGCGATGTAATTTGCGTAATGCTTCTCGAGACTGCAAAATACATAGATACAAAAAGTCTTGAAGGACATATAAAGAAAATAAAATAAACGTGTAACATCCACGGTGCTTCTGACACAGCTTTTAAGAACGTTTTTATAAAGAGTTCAAACAACGTTTTTTTAATTCTTTATTTTCGATCTACTTGATTGATACGATCAAACGCTAGACAGACACAGGTGGACAATTTGACTAAATATTCTTTTCACTTTTCTTTTCTTGTGTTGCCATTTGTTATTTTTTCACTTGTTCTTTGCTTTTCAGCTTTTTTCTCTTTTTCAAAAGCAGTGAAAAAGAAAGAAAAAGAAAAACGAAGTATGCAGATTGTTGTTTGTTATTAAATTTTCATTTCTCATTGTAAAAAAAAACAACTCCGATGATACAAGAAAGCCATCCAACCTTCATGCGATTCATTATCACATTTATATCCTACATAGCTGTATTACAAGTACTTTATGCTCTTCAAACTATTCTTATTTCTATTCCTTCTGTGGCAACTATTATCACACTATATATTTTACTTTTTCAACGAACATATTCTTCATCGAAACCACTAAATTCTATTCTTGATCATACAGGTTCAAATCCAAAATCAAATTCAACACATGAAGGAGATTTACACAATCTATTAGTACAAGAAACAGAAAAAGTTCTTCAAACAAATTTACAAAATTTTCAAAAAGTAATTGATAAAAAAATAAAAATTTTTGTTTTTCAGAATATATTCTTTTTGTTGTTTTTGTTGCTGTATCAAATAGGCATTAACAACACCAAATTCATCTATAAATACGAATAATTTCGATCAAAAATTAGCACAAAACATTTTTGATAAGTGTGTAAGCAAAGAAATCTTTCAAGAGCTACCTGAAGTTATCGAGACTGTATGTAAAATATTTTCATAATTTCATATTTTTAGAATTTTCTCTGAATTCTATAGTCAGCACCGACATTAAAATCACAGAGACAATCCTCAAATACATCATCATTAACGTCGCTTACAAAACCGTCAACTTTTCCACCAACTTGGAGTAATACATCCCCACGGACTTCAACTACATCTTGGGAGGTATAGATGATTTTCTTTAATTTTCATTATATTCACTCTCAAAATTTGTTAGATCAAATCTCGTAACGATAATATTCGAAAAATACGCGTACCAAAAGGTTCGATAGTCAACGAACAAGACGGTATAAAAATTTATTCAATTATTAAAAGAAATAAACTTTGTTTTGTTTTTTTCGTCTTAGATACTGAAAAAGTAGACGAAAATCGCGAACAAATAATACATAGTACTAGTAGAACTCAACCTACAACAGCAACTGAAAGTATTGAATTGGCTAATGGTCTTCGATTAGATTTAAGTTCACTTGATGGTGAAATATCGAATTCAAAAAGTAATCGACATTCCCACGACTCCGATTTTGAAGCAATTAACAGATCTATTGCACGTGTTGGTGAATGGCAAACAAATTTTACTCTAGTTGAATCAAAGGTAATATCAGTAGAAATATTTCGTTAGTAACACAAATATTGAAAACGGAGATTTAATTTTGTTTTATAAAACAATATATATACTTCATTGAAGAAACAGGTGTCAACAATCAGCCATGTTGAATAAGAAAAATTCCCTTTTTTTGTATACGAAATCATCTTGATAAATTACTTTGCGTCATTGAGACTGTATTTTTTCTATTTTTTTAACGCCAAGTTGCACAAAAGATTGGTTAACATTTTTAATTACGCTATACCCTGAGGCTTTTTAAATAAATAAACGAGAGCTTTACAAACATTACCTTTTAGAAGTCGTAAACACTTCTTGCATTAAAAAATTGTAGGGCTTTTTGCTAGCAATGTGGTCAAACGTTTCAATTTCCTTAATCTACGTTGTTTTTAATTCATTAATTGATCTTTTATTAACAATAAATTAATGAGTTGATAGAATATTTTTAGTATTTTATTACGTGAGAAATAAATTGAAGTTCAATCTTCTCATATTTTCATTAAAAACTCTGAAAGCTTATATATGTTTCAATGTAAATATACTAATAGAAGTTATAATATTGCATGTCAAGGATATGTTAATTGGTCTTTGTTTTTAGTATGAAAAGAGCCCAAACAGACAAACTTTTGGGAAGACGTGTTTACACACTCAATCGAGAACCGCGATTGTGAGTCATTAACGCTCAGTAACGAAACGCAAGAAACGTGTTTTTTACGTAGAATTCTCACTTTCAGAGCGTGAAAACTGCAATCCTCAGCGTTTAAACGAATTAGTTTTTAAGTTATCGAATAATTGTGCGTTTAAACGCTCAGAATAGGAGTTTTCACGCGTTGAACGTGAGAATTCTGCGTAAAAAACGTGTTTCTTGCGTTTTGTTATTGCGCGTTAATAACTCACAATCGCGGTTCCCGATTGAGTGTTTAAAAACGTTTTTTTTTCCAAAAGTTTGTCTGCTTGGAAAGACTTCGTCTACATCGAGTTCATGATGACTTTTGAGTATACGATAATTTGAAAATACGACTGAATGTGTATGTGTTAGCTTGTTTGTGATATCTTTTTGTAAGAGAGAGAGAGAGAGAGAGAGAGAGCCGTCAGTCGAATGTTTGTCACAAGAAGAGATAAAATTGTTAAAGCTACTGTTATGTTAGGATGTTCGACTAGATTTTAAATTATTTTGCAGAACGTTCGATATGTTACAGAATTAAAAACCTAATTTATACAAATTTTTTATAAAAAAACAAAATTAAAAATTCTTTGTTTCTATAAAAAGAAGATTTGAAGAAGTGACCGATAAAAATAGCTTCGTTGAATCAACGTGAATGATGCTTTTTATTATAGAAAAATGTTTGTAGATTTGTTGATTAAAAAAACTATATGAATGTGTGATA
The DNA here is from genome assembly GCA_905331475.1 of Rotaria socialis. Taxonomy (NCBI): domain Eukaryota; kingdom Metazoa; phylum Rotifera; class Eurotatoria; order Philodinida; family Philodinidae; genus Rotaria; species Rotaria socialis. Next base: position 289,040 of record CAJNYU010001987.1, on the reverse strand, counting down.
AAATATTTATGTTATCAATGTTGTTATCTATTAGGAGTTTTTTTTCCCTCTAGACTTCATCACACTCAGGTGAAGAAACACCGCGTAGCACTCGTGGATCTGTGTTTTTAACAATTCCAATTTCTGATAATAAATATTCAAGTCCACGTGTTGGGGATAAGTAAGATAAACGAAGAAAAATAAAATTAGACGTCGAATGATTTTTTTTCTCTAGACCTCTTGAAGATCTTGCTGATGATGATTTATATGCTAACGAATCTTCATCATCATATCCTATACCAATAAATACAGCGACAATTGGTGAACAATCGCAATTTAGTGATAACGATTCAGCCAATATTCGTAAATTTTTTCCCTTACCAGCTAATCTTCTTTTACAAAATCATTCCTCCTGTTCATTTCGACGTCCATCATATACATATGAATCTGATAATGAATCTATAACATCATCCATTCCAAGTTTAACTGAAATGAAAACATCAGTGGATGAAGAAAAATTTCGTATGGATCCAAATATAACGGATCCGAAATTTGTTGTACGACCTAAAGATACAACTGCACGTTGCGGCGAAACGGCAAAATTCAAAGTAAAAGTGGCTGGTACAGCACCAGTTGATGTGTTTTGGTTTCGTTTTGGTACTGACGATGAAATTGTTAATGATGAAAAATATCAATTAAGCCATGATGATACGTTTCATTATTTAAAAATTTATTCAACTAATAAAGATGACCAAGGTGCTTATTTATGTGTTATTGCTAATGATAAAGCACAAAATGTTGACATGATCAAATTGTTTGTTAAAGGTAATTTTCATCAAATTAACCTATATAAAACAAATTAAACTTGTCTGTCTTGTTTTTGTTTAGATAATAAACGATCATTTAACCCACCGCAGATCATTCAAGAATATTCGGATGCAGATGTCAATGAAGGCTCCTCACTAACACTCAAATGTAAACTTGATCTAGGTTATCCAAAAGCAAGAATTCTATGGTATAAAGAAAACACATTAATTCAGCCAAACGGACATTATAAATTATGTAAGTTGAAATTACTTACAATGCGATAAAAAAAAAAGTATTCAGTATTTCAATTAAAAAAACAAAACTTTTCTATCAGAATAATTTATCAATTTAAACTGAACTGATTATTTTAACGTTCTATGTTTAAAAATAGATGACAATGCTACTATGTGCTAAGATTATTTCCTATTATTAAGAATAATACAATTCAGACATTCAACATTTTTGCAAAGCCAATTATTTCGAATCTATAGCTTTTTTTATTCGATGAGTCTATTCTCATATAGTTTCTTCTACAAACGTTTAGCTATTGGATTTCGTCTTATGTGATGTTTTGAACTATGAATTATTATTTTTCCTTAAAAGAAAAAGCTCAATTTTCATTTCCTAGCAATTTCTAAGATAGATTTGATTGTTCTCGACTTGTTACTTGCGAACAAAACAAACATAGATGAACTCTTAAAAGTGTCGTTAAATCCTTTTCTTCTTCTTCTTCATACTATCTATTTGTCCATAGATTATTATGGTAATGGACAACACGCATTACATGTAGATGAAGCAACAATCGAGGAAGACAATGGGACATTTACGTGCTTGGCACTTAATGCTGCTGGTCGTGTGCAAATTACAGCCGATGTGTTTGTTCACGAAAAAGGTAACACTCTCATTTTATCTTCATCATTTGTATGAATAGCGGAAGAGACGTTGACATACGTTATGTACAACTTATTCGTTGTTTTATTCTTCTCAATGTATAGAAGTTATCGATATACCAAGAGACTCACCAAAAGTTAAACATCATGACAGAGTATTAAAAAACAAAAAACCAAGTAACGAAATTGCAACTATGAATCATAATGACGATGAAGCACCGACAATTTCTCGATCGATATCACCTTTGCAAAGAAGTGCTGTGAGTGATAATGAAGAACACGATAATGCAAAACGTTTTATGGATAAATTTAAAAACGATCGATCAAGTAAATTACTTGAAAGTAAGTGCACAAATGAACAACATTTTTATCAACAAAAACATATATATATATATATAGATATATATTTATACGGGAGTGCTCAATATACTAGAATACTCTACTCGTTTTTGTTTTTCATGCGTCTCAATCGTATATTGGGAAAAGTATGGCTTTGGTAATACCTAAAATGTGTTCATAATGATGATTAGTAATTTGCTATTAAACGTTTTTTTTCAATGACTACATGTCTTGACATTTTCTTCAAGATTGTTTGATGAAAAAAAAGATCATCATCATCATGAATATATTATGACTTATACGAGCACCATACTTTTTTTTGGCATACAGTTGAAATTGTATGAATCACAAAAGCAACTACTGTACTTTTTCGAATTCATTGAGCACTCCTGTGTTTATGTTAGCGTAAAAACACATATTACAGTTCATGTTTGATTGAGGAAAGAACGATGTTGAAACTAGAATTAGACTCCAGAACAAAGTCATATTCAAATTCTTATTGATTAACTAAGACAGATAGATAACATTTCAATTATCAATGAAAGAATTTATTTAGAGCTGTTGTTTATGCAGAATTTTTTATCGCATATAAAAGAAATTATTGCTAATAATATTGCATTTTTGCCTCTCTGATTAGTTTATGATTTCACCGATTAGTCTTGCTATGATTTATCAATAAGAATCTGAATAAAACATTGATTTATAGACTTATTCAAAAGTTAAAGAAAAAAAACAAAGAAACTTTCCTCTTATTTCGACATACGCCGTTAATTGACATGAAGCAATTCTCAATTGATTGATGCTGTTTTCATCCGTATATTTTGAATGCATGTGACGAATACCATTCTAAGAATAAGCCTAAGATGGTTTCAATTGATACGGCTTCTTTCATGAAGAAAGAAGTCATATCGATAAAACCTCATATAGTTTATCTAAGAGTCACCTGTAAGTTTTCACATACGCTACATTAGAACTAGATGTAGATATGAATCAGAACAAGCAAACCCTTGTTAGGATATCATTCGATAGTTTGATGTGATTAAAAACTAAAGCTTTTCGACTGTATTGTTGATTTATAGTCAAGGTTTTTTATGTTTTCAAAAGCAGATCAAATCACAGAATTCAGATTTGAAATGTCTCTAAACTATAGATCTAACTGTTTTAGATAACCTTGAAAGTTTCAAAATGAATGTTCTTTTTTTTCGTGTTATGATTAATTCCCTTATGATTTACATTGATATGCGTTCTCTATTGCTGTGACAGTGAAAGTTTCTTTTTTTTATATACATCGAAAGAATTCACATTAACCAAAACCTCGTTTTATACTTTTTCTTAGAATAAGATTTCCCATAGGTACACAAACTATAATTAAAAACAGCTTCGATTGATTGAGGATGTTTCTACGTCAGTTCCTTCGCTAACATTTATATGTGTATATATATATATTTTGCTTTCTAAAGATTGGCGAAATCTTTATGAAGCAAGTGTTAATTCATTACAATCAGATGACGATGAACCAAATGCTATAATGCCACAACCATTTTATCTTAATAAACAATCATCAATTGAAAATCCTTTAAGTAAAAAGAAATCTCGCTTAGACTGCGTTTCATTTTATTTTTCCATTGATGTGTTTATTAATAGAAGAAAATCCTCGTTCACCAATTTTACTACCTCAATCAGATTCTAATCCAGGAAAATCAAAATGGGCAATACGTTTGCCTGACTTACTTAACACTACTGTTGGTCCAGATCGTCAAGTAATTCTATTAATAAAAAGATTTTTTGTTTGTTTTTATATTGCTGTTAAATTCTTTTTTTTTTTTTAAAGAAACGTGATTCTACTCGACGACACACAACTAATATTGTTTTAGACCAAGAACAACAGCAACAATCTGCTTTCATTCCACAAAATAAAGCTGTAAACCAGATTTCCGCGTCTTTTTTTTTGATTATTAATAAGCGACTTGTTCTCAATTATTCTTAGATCAATCCTCTTTCACAATCTTTATCTGCAACTCCTATGTCGAATAATGTTGACGATGATCGCCCATCAAGTCCACTTGTTAAACATCTACGACAAAAATTTGATCGAATGACAGCAAATAATTTAATAAATGAACAAAATAAACTTCAATCCCAATCGCAAACTGGTTTATCGAAAATTCATCGAGTAGGAAACAAGGAAGGAGATGCTGCTTATCCGCTCTTGCCGGTTTGTTGCTTTTAAATAATAATTTGCTTCTTAGTTTACTAAAAATCTACGATAACACAAAAAACAACAATAGAAAATATTTTTCGTACGCTATAGACAATTGCTTTATTTCTCTATAAAAGGATGATGAAAGTCTAATAAATGAAAACAATAATGAGGTAAAATATTCACATTGTTTGTCTGACATACAAACGCAAAAGGTAATTGATATTAACAACATCAGCACTAAAAAGAGTTTGTTTTTGTTTGAATCGAACGTGTTCAAATATTTGCTTTTGCTTGTTAATCATGTACATAATTTATTTTACGTCTCTAACTTTCGTTGTTCATTTAGGTGGCTAGTCTTACATGTCGAGGATTAACAGCAAATAGTGGCGATCGTTCAGTGCAAAAACCTCGTCCAATGTTGCCAGTTCAACTATCGAGTAATTAAATAGATAAATAGAATGTTTTTGCTTTTATAAATTTACTGAAAATTATTATTTTTTAAATAAATTAGATCAAACCGATTCAACAAAGAAAAGTTCAAATCGTAGTGCATCATCCGATAATAAAACAACGATAGACAATGATCGCCATCAAAGAGGTAAAACAAGTCCACCAATAAGCTATCGAAAACATTCTCACTCTTCACGTTCAACAACATCAGTTGTAAAAGATATAATAGGTGGTAGTGGTGGTGGTGGTGGTGGTGGTGGTGCTACACTTGTCTATGATAGTTTAATTCAAGATAATAATACGCTGCACATTACTATTCCTTTGCTTCAAAATGATTATTATCCAAATCATCACCACCAACAACAACGAAAAGAGCATGTGCGAGTCGAACAAACTGCACAAAGCTTGAAAACTAATCTAATTAACAAAACTAATACTAACACAAATCTATTAATACTAACAGGAAGACAATTACAATCTAACTCTTCTCATAATACAAAGCCAATTAATACTAAAATACAAAATAATCCCGTAAGTTTAATGAAAAACAAAATATTTTCTTACAATATAAAACAGCACTTGTTTGGAAGTCATGCATTATATCAGAATAAAAAAAAAAGAAAGAAAACCTTATGATGCATTAGGACACCAAACTAACAGCTACTAACGAGAATGACACAGACAGAAAGAATAAAAGAAAAAGAAGACGAAGACGAAGGAAATGTAAGCTGTAGTTTATTCTTCTTGATTTCGCTTTTATTTTAGAGGTTTAAAAGTTATTTCTTTTTCAAAAGTTAAATTATCAATTTTCTTTTTAGACGATTAGTGACGATGATGAAACAAAAAATCAGCAAAATTCTTTATCAACCAAAGACTCTTTAAATCGATCAACATCTATGTCAGATAACTTTTCTATTTCAGCAAAACATGTACAACACCAATCTAATGGAACATCGTTAGACTCCAATTTACAGATGTCATTTGATCCCTTAGCAATACCAGTTGGACGAAAATCTGTTCTTGCACGTGCTGAACTTTGGGATCGTCGTATAAGTACAAATGATACCGAAACAAATATTCAACTAACAACATATGATATCGAACAATGGTCAACTGAATTTGAAAAAATACAAAATCAAATTAAATAAGAAATATGTTTTTGTTTGTTTGAGTCTCTATTGATAAATTCTTTTCTTCTCTTCTACTTGTTTTATCTGCAGCTCTATTTATTTATTTTTTATCTTTGTGGTTTTTTTTTGTTCTAGTGAAATAAAAGAAAGAGAGAAAGAGTAGATTGTACATATTCTTTTTGTCCGTGGATATACAAAATGATTCTCAAGGTCATGCATAATAGATTATGGAAAAGAAACAGGCGTTTGTCTCTTTTAGGCTTGTAAGATAGGCACCGACGACGAAAGTTCTTCTTTTTCCTTTTCTTTCATAATAGGGGGAAAGGCAGCAAATATGGATGGAATAAGACTCTGTTGTTTTTTCTTAAGATGAGTACCAGAAAAATGCCTGTTTGCTTAGACGCGTGTATATGTGACGTATGCATATAGACAGAATAAATTCATTCATGTTATTGCCTTGGTTGATGATAATGCATCTTTTCTGTATGTAACATTAGATCATCGCTAGGGTGGTACGATAGGGAAAAAAAGGAAAGAGAACTATGTGTACATATAGAACAAGCGTCGGATTTAGGATTCCCTTTTTTTGCTGCTTCTTTCTTCTTCTAGGAGGTGCTGACACTCGTAAGATACACTCAAACTGTCTTTCTGCGATTTCCTTGTCTTTCTACAACTGACGACAATAACAGCAGCAGCAAGCACAGGCGCAACATCCATTGTTTCAATATCTAAGGTATATACATACTATAACTACATAATGTACTACACTAGACAATGGAAAAGCCATCAAATTACAATAGCAGAAACTGATACAAATATTGAGTAACATTTTCCACGAGGAACTATTTGTGTTAATGATGATTGTCATTATATATTCTTAGCCAATTGTTGTTTTCTTTTCATTGATTGACCGATCGATGGTCAAGAGATGAGATAATCTCTACTGAACATATATCTACCCACTTATCGACGCTTATCATGTTACAGAAAGAGTTTCTACATGTGTAATCATCACCTTATTTCCTTGTCCTTGTTTTATTTATCTATATTACATGAATAATTTCCGCTCAATTATTATATTTTAGGCAATCAAAAATGACTGAAGCCATGTTAGCTGTAAGTTTTAAACAGAAATAAAAGTTTTCATGTCTATCATTTTAATTATACAAAAAAAAATAGAGTCGCCTTCGTGATATCGAAGAAGAAATGAGATCTGAACGAGATGGACGCTTCCGTCAGGAAAAAGAATTTACAGCTTTACGTATTGATTTTGATGAACTTGAGCAACAATTAGAAGAAGCAATAAATACACGCGATCGAGAATTTGAAGCTAACAAACGGTAAATATTTCAATTTTACAAAGAAAATACAATAGAAGAAAGTTTGTTTGTTTGTTTTTTTACATCTAAACTAGTTTAAAACAAGAAGTTCATGATTTACGTCAGAAACTTGAACTTCAATCAAGTGAAAATGATGAAAATTTAAATGGAATTCGTCGTCGTTTTCAAGATACTGTTTCAGATTTAACAAGTCAAGTTGAAGCTTTAAGTAAAGGAAAAACAAGGTAAATTAGTTCTCATTTTTTCCATCCAGAGCATTTCACTATAATATTTTTTTCTTCTTCTTAGACATGACAAGGAGAGTAAAACATTTATCGTCGAAATTGAAGAACTAAAAATCGAAGTCGAGTCATTATCGAAGGCTAAACATCAAGCTGTATCAATGAATAAAGAATATGAAGGAAGATTAATTGAAATGAGTAGCAAAATTGACGATGCTATTCGACAATTAACTGATGCTAATACTGCTAAATCACGTCTTGCTGAAGAAAATCTAACTTTTAGTCATCGAATTGAAACTGTTGAATTTGAATTAATATCATTACAAACGACTTATAAACGAGCACAAAGTGATCTTGAAGAAGCACGTCTTCACTTAGAGTCTGAAATGGCTGTAAGAATCGAATCACGATTGCTAGTTTTTTATTATTTAATTTTGTTGTTTTATTAAGACCAATCGTGCATTACAATCAACAGTTAAAACTTTTCAAATGGATTTAGAATCAACAAAATTACAACTTGAAGATGAAATTGAAGCTAAAACTGAACTACAAAAAGTTCTAATTAAAATACAAGAAGAAACACGTTTTATGCGTGAGCGCTTTGAAAAAGAAATTGAAGCCAAAAATGAAGAAATTGAAGACCAAAGGTTAGATTGATTTGTCAAAAATGAATTTTGTTATTAATGATCTAATTTGTTTGTCTTGTTTTTTTTTCTACAAAATTTAGACGTAAATTCAATGGACGCATCAATGAAATTCAAGAACAGCTTACTGAAGTTCTTACTAAAGCAAGCAATCTTGAAAAAGTTAAACTACGTCTTCAAGGCGAAGTAGAAAAACTTGCTGATGAAGCTGCCACAGTAAATTAAATGAATTAATTTTAAAAAATAAAATAAAATGAACTTCTTTTCCAATGCATTTAGCAACGTAAACGAGCAGATGAAGCCGTTCGTCGTAACAAACAATTGGAAAAAGAAGTCGACGAGTTTCGACATCGTTTAAGTCAATTAAGTGCCGAACTTGAATCAGCTTTACAAGCTAATCGTAATTATCAAAGTGAATTGGTTAAAGTTAAAAGCTTAAATGATCAGCTAACAGAACAAATTGATATTATTACACGCGACAAACGTCGTATACAAGGTTGGTTCATTATTTTGGTTGCAAAAAGAACGATAAAGAATCATTAAATATGCATCAGTCTCGTTAATAGTAGCAAATTTGTTCTTGCTTCATTCGAAGATAAATATCGATTCGTTTGTTTTCATACTTTCAAAATGAAGAAATGAGTTTTAAAAGCACCAAATTTGAAATAAGAACGAAGAAGAATGAGGAAGTGAAAGAAATATGAAAATTAAGATTTATATATTATCCTCAATGATCGAAAAAATGATTTCCAATAGTGATCTGAAGAAAATAAAAGTTAACGTCTGATCGATACTACTGAAATTTGGGAATTCATCACATAAAAGATTGAGTATGTCAATTATTTTCTTTTGGTCTCTGAGAATGATATACTATGTGTAAAATTAGATTTGATATTGTTTCTAATACAATTATATATTACATGAATGTAATAATAGTCAAAAACGAAACGGTACTGCATTTATTGAATAATTTAATTTGCCAATCAATAGCGTTTCGGATTTTCTGAGAATATAGATTCATATAATATTCTAAAGGCTGAGATTTGAATAGATCTGTGCGTGGAAATTTTCTAGTTTCGATCATCAAATATTTCCTATGAAAAGAATATTTTACGTGGTAAATCTGAGAGAGGTGTGCCATTCTCTCTATAAGCGACAACTATTCCGAAAGCTATCTGATGATTGTAGTCTAAGTTTGTGCATGTAGTCTGGACTAGTTTTAGTCAAAAATTTGCATTCTGATGCTTAAGTTAAAAAACAGTCATGTTAAAGAATCGTGATAGTTAAAATCAAAAAGATTTATCTAAAATATAAAGTAGCTAAATATGTTTTAACTTTTTCTTCTCAAAGAATATATTTTATCCTTCAATCTTGATCAGAAAGTCTCTCGTGCTCAGTTCTACATCAGAGTTATCAAACTCAATCGATACTCAAGTCCTGTATGAATAGATTCTTTTTAAAACATTATGCCTAAGTCAACCATTCATAAACTTCGTATGGGGCGAATTCAAAAATTTTCTCATACTGATACTTTGTAATTCTTCATCATTTTTTCATTTTGAGAATCTAGGTTAATTTATCGACTTTAATGTAATACACATGTTTTGTTTCTTATTTCCAGACGAATTCGATGTAGCACTGAATCAAATATCCGACTTAAATACACGTATAATCGACTTGGACCGTCTTCGTAAACAACTCGAAGCCGAAAAGTTATCATTAGGATCAACAATTGATGAATATCGAGAACAATTACACATTGAAATAACAAAATATAATTCATTAAGTAGTCAAATTGAAAAGTTTCGTGCTGATTTTGAAAAGAGAATTGCTGAAAAAGAAGAAGAACTCGATCTACTTCGGTAAGAAAATAATACTAACTGACTTTTGCTTTTCTATCGTACTGAATATGCACAAATATATTTAGAGTGAGCCATCGAAGACAATTGGAACAAATGCAATCACAAATCGAAGAAATTGAAGTGCGTTATAAAACAGATATTAGTCGACTTAAATCGAAATTTCAAGCAGAAATCGATGAAATTCGTCATCATTATGATTCACTTAAAAAAGTTAAAGCTGAATTGGAAAATCACCTTAAAAAACTCCAAGTTGGTATTAAAGAAGCGCAAGATCGGCTTGCGGAAGAACAAACATTACATGAAACAACACGAGATGCACTTAGTGCTGCTGAAAAACGAAATGGTATAAATTTCATTTTATCAACATTAACATAATATCAATATTTTTCATTTAGGTAGTCTTCGCGGTGAAATCGAAGAACTTCGTGTATTGTTTGAACGTGTATGTTTAACTTGATCTCATTCGCATATTTGAATTTATGTTTTGTTGCTTCTTTTTCACAGAGTGATAAAGCTCGTAAAACAACTGAACTTGAATTACATGATTCTGAGCAACGATTAGCCGAAGCAACATCATTTGCCAATCGTGCTATTGCAGAGAGAAAGAAATTTGAAGCCGATGCCATACAATATCAAGGAGAAATTATTGACATCCGACAAGAACTCAAAATTATAGATGAACGAGTAAGTATAAAATGTCTTTAGATACTTACGAATAAAGAAAACAATCAACTATCGAACTAATCGAATATTTCCATTGATTTATTATTTCTTTGTCGAGAAAATTTCATTCTTTCTGATATTACGTTTGGCAAAATAATCAGAAGAATAGTTTGTCAAACGATAATTTGTGGTGGTGATGTTTATTATTTTATTGGATAGAGTCTATTGATGCGAGAAAGAGTCACAGCGAACTTATGTCTGCGTTATACTCATTTGAGTAAGTTTATTTTTCAATGAAAATATCGTTTTCCCTTTTAAGAAAATTTTCAAAATAAACTTTTCTTATGTCGAAAAGCAAATTTTCTTCTAATATTTATAATCTCAGCATTAGATTATAGTAGATCATTGCATCTTGTTAAAATCATCCAACTTTATTAATGAGTTTGGCTATTTTGAAAGTCAGAATTCAATTTTGAATGCTATGAAAACATTAATATGCTATTTTTGTAGAACAACTTGATAAAAATGACATAGTTGATTGAGAATAATTTAAGAATGGCCACCATATTTATGATCTTTTCCAGTGTTAGTGTAAGGTCGACAGAATACGAGCAAGACTCATCTGCAAAGGTATTTATCATTTGTCAAGGTTTATACGTCGGGGTCGATATGCTTTCAGATTAAGGTTCAAATCATAGGAACATAAGAACTTTTCGAATAGATCAGTGGTTATTGAAAACAAACTATTTTAATAGTTCGTTCGATTCGAATTAGAAACTAACTAGTCAATCGCGCGCCATTCATCAATCAACTAAACCTTGGTTAACATCTGGATGTCATTTGAGTTTTGATGAATGATATGTATATTGTATGATATTATGCTTCATCTAATAGAACACATCTCTTTCAAATTTCTTTTCAAAAATTATTATAGACCAAGTCGAATAAGAATATCTAGTCGTCAGACGTATAAACGTTTTGTGAAATTTCTTGTTTTTGTTTCATAATAATTAATAATTATAGCAAAAAATGCTTGTATGATGATATTGATCAGTAGCTCGTTAAAAAGTTGCTTCTTTTTGCAAATGATACTATATATTTATTTAATTCTATTTAGGCACGAAAATTATGTGCTGAATTGATTCATCGTGATGAAGAAATTCGTCATGAACGTGAAAAAACTGCTGAAGCTGAAGCATCGAAACGTGCCTTAGATCAACAATTACGTGATTGTAGTGCAAAAATTGATGAAGCTGAAGCATATGCACGAGCTGAAGGAAAACGTACTGCTGCTAAATATGAAGGAAGAGTATGTTTTGTTTTTGATTGCTTGTCTTTATTGAAACAAATAAATTTTAATTTTAATTTTATTTCAATAGCTTGCACAACTTGAAACAGAACTTGAATTAGAACGCGGCCGTTATCAAGAACTTCTTAAGGATTTACGTCGTAATGAAAAACGTCTTAAAGATTTATTAAGTCAAATTGATGAAGAACAAACAAAAGTTCTTTCACTTACAGAATCATTAAGTAAAGTTAATGATAAAATGCGTATTTATAAATCACAAATAGAAACTGCTGAATCATCGGCTGCGCAAGGTAAATATTTAAACGAAGAAAACAAAGACTCCATAAATGAGTTGAATATGTAATACGTATTTTATTTTAGTATTAACACGTGCTCGTCGTCTTGAACGAGAACTTGAAGATGCCGAAGAACGTGCTGAAATGGTTACAACAACATTAATTCGTTCACGATCTGTTCATCGTGTTAGTGATTACGAATAAAATGAAGCAATCGATCTTCGTTTTCTTTTTGTCATTTCTTTTCGCCTATAATAATTCTTAATAATATTTAGATAGATTAGAATTGCTTTTATCTTTTTTTCTGTTGTTGTTTGAATTATATATTCACCTATACTTTAATCTTTCTCTCCATGTCCTCATCTCAGTCATGAATATCTCATTGAACAAAGTGCCGAAAATGAATTCATTTTTCTATTTAATTTTCAATTGTTGATCTATCGAAGAATAAAATCTTTTTTTTTTCAAAACTCTTTTAACAAACCGACCAAACTAGATCTACTTCTGCATCAATTTTATGACTAACAGATGTTGTACAAGGATAGTATAGTTGTTGTTAGTGAGCATCTCGGAAATGGCCTACTATTAGATTAGTATGCGTATTGAAAAATAAGGTTTTAAAGAGTAGTGCTTAAAATATTTGTAATAATTTTTTTTCAATTTATATTTGAAAGTTCATTAAAAATTTAAATCCTAACAAACGTATTTCTTTTGTTGAAGAGACACAATCTATAGACTATTCAGAATACACTGGGAGAGAAATGTCAATCTTTACAATTCAACTTATTATTGGTGTTTTGAATCGATTGATAGCAGAGAAACTTTTATGCAATTCATTTTACTTCTATCACATCCTCGGATCGATCGACTACTAATTTTAGTTCAACATTGATAAACAGATCAGATATGACTCTTCTAACTATTCGATTGATGTTACCATTTATAGATATGTGTTAACTGTTACAAGCTATTAATCTTTCATTGCAAATGGAGTACTTTTGACATAAGTAAGAAAGCATATAATGTCCTGACAAAGAGATCAATCTAGTAATACATTTATCAAGTCGATCAGTTCTGGCTCTGATATTTTACCTCATCCGAAACCAGCATGATTATAGATTCTACATCAATTGATATCATATGCTTGTGCTAGCCAAGGTAATAGTCATTACTTATCATGTCGCTTGTAATCATGGCATTTCTCAGACGAAATCTCACACAAATAATAAAAATAAACACTTCCTATATGCTTTATTTCATAAGAACACCACAAAAAAAGCATAAAATGAACAGGTAATAATGATCACCACAGATTCAACTAATTTCTTCATTGGATATAAAAGACACATGTATGCATATTTATCCATAGAATTCAAATCAAAAGTCTAACAAAATGAAAAGACAACAGAGCAGTAACGAAAAGAAAACATTAAGACATTAAAGCGTAGAAATAAATGTTTCGAAATAAATAACTTTTATTCAACTTTGTTTTCCACCTTTCGTCTGGCACCTGTAGGATTTCGAGTTTTCTTTGATCTTGAAGCTAGTATCAGTCGTAACACAAGTAAAAACGCAAGAAATATAGCTGCAACTATATATTCAGTACCATACTTTAATTTTTGAAACGCAACTAGGAAGCTTGTTACTATCACAAGTAGCACCACGTTGGACATAGATTGTGAGAAGGCTAAAGAAAAGACTTTTGATTAATCACTTGTATTGTGAAAATGTATTTACAAACCTCCACCAAGTAGTAATAAAGTTCCTGAAGACATTTCAGCTATGCCTACGCCTATACGATAATTTTTTGCATAAGGACGCCAACCAGTTAAATGAAATAATGGAAATTCTTTATTTAGTTTACCGAATTCATTACGTATTTGCGAATGATATTCAGGAAAAAACTGTGGTGTCAATTTCATATGACCCAAGAAAATAAATATCACACCAAGTACAATAGTTAATAAGTGTAAATCAAGTGATGTCATAGTAATTTTTTCTGAAAATAACACCAAAATACTTTTTTATACGACGTGCTTTAAAAATCTAGTTTTCGATCAAAATTATTCGAAGGAACGATTTTCCTATTAGTTTTAGCCATGCAATATAGTCATTCGAAGTTGCTTTCAACGAAGGATGAGTTCCCTTTATTCTCAGTTTTCAACACTTTATTTCACCAAATAATGATGGACTATCTGGTCATAATAAACTGCAGAATTTTCCCTCTTATTGTAGAAATTGGACTAGGATATTTTATTGTTTCGCTATAGGACTCATTCTTTTTAATAGAATATTCATTTTAAAATTTTAGATGTAATTTCTACAGCAGTCAAAAACTGAAAGAACCTAAATTTTCTGTTAAGTTTCAGAATTTTTTCCTTTAATATCTCAGAAATATAAATTTTCTAAAATCTGGATGTATCCGTTTTGATACTGTTATGTAAAATGTAGAGCTTGTTAACAATTGAAATCGCAAAGAAAAAGTATATTTACATTTTGCAGACTTTCGGGACAAGTTAACATTTTTTCGGATCTTGATTGTACATAAGATAGATTTGAGTTGAAAAACTCCAAATTAAGGTCTACTGAAAAAATGAAGTCTTGAACGGAATGTTCCATGAGAGGACAAAGTCTCTTGACAAAATTATGATCAAATAATCTGCTAACACATAGTAAAGCATAGTTTCGAAAGCTGTCGATTAATGGAAGAGCCCATGCGTTGAAAGTAATCGACAAATACTCCATTTCTACGCCAAAGCCAAAGACTCGTCTTTTTCATACTTTACTGAAGAATAAATACAATACAAGTATATGTTTACTATGAAAGAAAAAAGGATTTTTTGGTCTGACTAACATGTAGAAGTCAAGTATTTCTTACGGTTGACTAATTTTTTGGGCACGCTTTATTTTCTTCTAAACCTATTCAAACGAACTAAAATGTTACCTGAATGGTTACAAAGCTGATTCAAATATGAGCCAATCAGATAAAGCCACAATAGTGTTTTTTTTTGACAGTTGAGGTCACTTATGCATTCGGCATTATATTGAACGATCGAGGCTATTACTTAGTATCAGAAAGAACATGACAGAGTGCGATGGCTGATTTATTTGCTAACAGCTGTTTTCTTTTATGAAAAATGTCGAGTAAAAAGGTATGAATTTTGAATTTTAATTAATTTTTATCAGACAAAGTGTTTCTTTCTTAATATCAATCAAATTTTTCGAAATATAAAATGTATTTTTGATTCAGAAAAATGGCCACTTTCAAAACATAATATTCGATAGAAGAAAAACGATTAAATTAAGGACTAGGTTTCCTTTCTTTAAAAAAGTAAAATAATCGTTTGTTAACTTTATTTTTAGACTCGTGATTCAAGTAAAACCAAACACTCGAGCAAAGTATATTCCTATCATGTTCTAAATTTTCATCATTTGCTGAAAGTTAATTTCTTCTAGGGTGATAGTCGTGAAGAACGACATAAAGGAAGTTCAAAAGATCATCGATCGACAACTGATGACCAAGAAGAAAGGCGCAGACGAAGTTCAAAAGATCATCGATCAACAACTAATGACCAAGACGTGTCGGCATCACGCCATCGAGACGTAAGCATTCTAGAGAAGAAATTCGATTAGATTGTTTGTTTGTTCTTTGATAGAAATCGAAATCTAAGTCGAGTAGTAAAACAAATTATGTTGATGAAGATGCTATAGCATTAGCTGAAGATGAAGAAGAACGTCGACGACGAAAAAAACAACAACGTAAACAACTTGAAGAAGAGGAAAGGTTAAAACGTGAACAAGAAGAATATGAAGAAGAACGACGTCGGCGAAAAGAAAAAGTAAGTTGATCATTAATTTAATAATTAAAATATTTTATGTTTCATTTTAAAAGAATCGTGATGTAGAAAACGATGGTAGTCGAAAGCATAAAGTAAGTAGATTCTTATTACGATATTATTTTAATTTTTGAAAATTTCAGTCATCTCGAGCTAAATCACCAATATTAGATTCATCAAAGCCAACTTCACCAGTACCACCTCCAACCAAACATGTTAGTGTGTATCCATTTTTTAGAGAAATTCAATAATAATATTTGAATTTTTATTATTTTTAATTTTTTTCTAGAAAAATAAACCCGCCGAAAAAGATGACAATTATAGTGATGATTTCGAGCAGGTTTGATTCTTACGTTTAAGTTAACTTTCAAAAATATTCCTTTATAGAACTATGATGATGATTTTGATGATGAACCTATTGCACCACCAGTCAAGGTAAATCAATATTGCCTCTTTTCTTTGCTTCATTTTGAAATTCAATACTTTTTTTTTCAAGCAAATGAAGATTTACTGATAAGCTATATATACTTATATTTTTTGAGATAACTTTCCATCTTCTTAGCTGTTTTGTTTGTTCGAGTTCACTTCGATATTAGATCATTCTTTAGAATTTGATTATTTATTTTATGAGTCACACAACCAATTCGCGTAGATAGGCAGTCATATTTTATGAATGAATTTGTTTGAACTGATGGTTCATAGGAATCCAATAGAGTAAAATCATTTTTGTTAAGTTTTCTGAAGAGAATCTATTAAACTGTTAAATATCGAGTTATGTTGCAGTGCCAAAAATATAACATAAAGTATCATAAAATGGCATTGCGTATCCAGGAAACGTTTTCATGTGGAAGAAGAGTTTCACATAGTGTTTCGATTCTATACTAACTCTAATGAATATATTTGCAGTCGGCACTGTTCATATCATTGTCATAAAAACATTGTAATTTTAGAAATCTACATCGTACAAAGAAGAAAAATCTCGTACAACTTATAACGAGGTACACACTGTTTTTCAATTGTTTTGGCAAAAATAACGGACTTCTTGTTTTGTCTTTTTCTTTGTGCATCTTATTAGTCACCTCCAACAAAAAACTATACTTCGTCTAGTGGTAATGACAATGCTCAAGTTTATACAAGTTCACGTCGTTTTCAATCTCATGATTTATCTGATCGTATTCGACGCCGTTATAAAGATTTATCTCGTTTAATTCAACTTGATCGACAAGCATTTAATATACTTGATATGGCACCGATGCCAGCTCATGCTGCTTATATGCGAGACATTCGTTTAAATAATAATAATAATCAGTCATCAAATGAGATTAGTACCGATACTAATAGTTGGACAGCTAACGTCAAAGTGCAAACAAATGATGATGCTGAACATGTTCAATCTCAAACAGATGAAATTGACACACGATCAATGTGGACACAACATCCCAGTGAAAGTGAGCATACAGCATGTGGTAGCGGAAGTACAAATAGTGAAAATCAACTCTCAGGTTAATTTAATAAAAAGAAAAGAAACATTTCTTTTGTTGAAAATAAAATATAATTAACAGATATCAATAAAACACGTGAAAACGAAGACCTACTACGTATGCTTAGATTAGAAACTGACCTTGCACGATATCAAACATTTGTTATTAATGCTGGAAAAGTAAACAAAAGAATAATTGAAAACATGAAATAATACTTTTTTGTGTGAATATTTTAGCTTATGTTTGCACTACTTGATAAACAGCAAACAGGTGAGGTGAAATCAAAGTCTAAACGATCAAAAGATAAGGAACAAGATGGAATGCAACAGGAGTCAGATCTGAGCTTTTCATCTGGAGTTACTATTCTTCCAGGTCTTTCATTAAAACCAGGTAGGAACAAAATGAATAAAAGTTTTTTTTATTGAATCTCATTTCATGTCTTTTTGTTACAGCAGTATCGGTTGCCGCTGTTTGCTTTTTTTCAGACAAACCTGAACAAGTAGCAGTGTTTTATGAACCAGTCCGTTAAATTATTTAATTTTTTTTTCTTATTTCAAGTTATTTCTGTTTTCTTTTTATTCAATATTTAGATTCATACAACAAGTTATGGTGCAATTTATAATGTACGAGATCCTTCAAAACCTTTGAGATTATTAAGTTGTGAAGCAACGATTCGATCTTGTTCTTCATCTATGGTTTATATATTTGCTGGATGTGTAAATGGATTAGTTTTTCATTTCTATTAAGTATGAACGCTCTTTTTATTTACAGCAAGATGGATCAGTGGTTTTATTTGATACAAGTGAGCCAAATAAATATCGCACTGATTCGCAAAAGCCTATGCCAAGTAGTCCAACATTTTCCACAGGTAAAGAATTTAAAATAAAGGATCACAATGAAAATTAAGCAAAGCTTTTTTCAGCAAATATACAATTTAACGATCGTCATTACAATGAAGTTATTCGCGTACTACCACTACGAACAACAAGGTAAGTGAGTCTGTTGTTGTGTACTTTTAAAAAAAACTTCCGTTTATATCTGATTGAATATTTATATAAAAAGTGTGCCAAATAAAAATGATCGATCAATGAATTCATTTTCTTTGGCTTCACTGGACCGAGATGGACTTATTATTATTTGGGTAACAATGAAGAAATCATGTTTCTTGGTTAGTCCTGTACATATATATATATTTCTTTTTTTTATATAGTCGGTTGTTGAATTAATGCAATCGGATGAAGCTGGATCTATAGCTGACTTAGGTCTTAAACCAGGTGGAAGGGTTCGAATGACTCAAACATCATCAATTCAAATAAAACAATCGATTCATATGGCTAGGTCAGAATGAGAAAATCCTTTTTTTTTCAAATATATTCCAGTCAATTGTTTATTTAGAGATTCAATTCAAGCATACGATCTTTCATGTCCATCAAGTGACTTTGATAATCTTTATGTTGCTAGCAATGCTGTATGTTTATTTTATTTTGATTGAAAGATATTAATTTTCAATTTTCTTAGAATGCTGTTTATCATATGACACGATATGGAGAAATGGGGTCCCCAGCCAAACTGCGAATTTCGTCTGATCTAGGTCATTTTATATACAAAATAATCATTGATTGGGAATAACTTTTTGCATTATTTATTTTAAATTTTAGGCTCACAAATTGAAGTAACATGTTTATCATTTAATCCACTTATGAGCAAATTACTTCTTGTTGGAACAGGTCATGGACAATTGAATTTATATACGACAGGGCGAGGTAACAAAATAAGATTTTCATATTTTCTACCAGAACCTCATACTCTCCATCACATGAGTTTTAGAAGAGATACGTATACTTCAATGAGTACCAAACAGAAAAAATTAGGCATTAAAGGACATCAGAACTCTGGATGCTTTGTTTTTCGTTTTATCATAGTATTTTGTGTAGAGTCATAGATACTAGTTTATGTATTAGAGAAATACGATACGGAATGAATGAACGAACGCAAAAGAAATTAATTATAGATAAATAGACGCACTATTAACAAATTTAATCAAATAATCATCTAGTTCCTTTCTTTTGTGTAAGACATGAATAAATATCGTGTTTGATTATCCTTGATTCACTTGGTACTGAAACTCGGTTATGCTTGGCACACTATTGTCTTTTATTCTACAAAGTAGTTTAAAACTTCACAAAAATGAAAAGAATCGCGATTAGATCTCTTCATAAATCTATATTTCAATGACAACATGATAGACTCAGCTGTCCTTTCACTGATACACTTAGGAAGAGTGTTTAAAGATTAGGAACAAAATCTTTCATGATTTATTTCTAGACGAACCAATTTTAACTTGGCCACAAGCGTTTCGTTCATCATCAATAGTTCTTAGTTGTCATTGGTCTACATGTCGTGGCAGTGTATTTTTCGCTCACGATTCTCAAGGATATATAAAATATTGGGATTTAACTAAAGATCAATATCAACCATTAGGACAAGTTAAAATTGAAAAGTAAACATATTTTTGAATAACTTCTTTTCTTGTTTAAGTCTATTTAATTGATTTATTTATTTTTAGTCTTAGCCATTTTGTTCTATCAACAAGTAATCAATATGAAACAGCGTTCGCACTTGTTATCAAACAACAATCATCACAAATTGAAATTCATCAATTGAAACAAACGCTTGCTTCTCATTCAGAAACATTTACGGACAACTTTAAAGATATTCTTAAGAAGATTATGGCAAATACATAATCAATGGTGTTTTTTTTCTTTGTTTATTTTATTTATGTACAAATAAAGAAAAATAAATGGGCGGTTTATATTACATCGTTGATAATTGATCGTACTAGAAAAGCAGAAAAAAATGTATTTGATAATGAAATGAAAAGATTTAAATAGAAAATCTAACCTCCATTTGCGCACGTTCTATTTCTGATTGAATTGAATTCATTTTTGTTATTAATAGATTCTAAAAGATTTTATTATTATCAATTTGAATGAATAAAAAAGTTTCAATCAATATTTACTCGAAGTCCTGGATTATTCATTCCAGTTAATCGCGCATTAATATTCGCCTTTTCGACATTTAAACGATCTAATTCATTTTGACATTCGTCTAATTTTGTTCGTGTTTCTTGTGATAAACCACCAGTTGCAGTATTCTCATCGAGGTTTAAGTCATCGTGCTGCTGCCAGTTAGATTGACTCGTATTGTCTTCTTCAGTTGGATTCATTTGTGATGCTGCGTCCATATTACTTAATTCGCACATATCACCGCTAAATAAACCTTCAAAATCCATTCGTTGATCGACAGAATGCGCAGCTGGATGACGTTCGACCATATCTAAATTAAAATTTCAAGTTCCATTAACAAAAAACTTTTCAGAAAACGTCTTCAGACAACGAAAGATCGTATGTTGTCAAACATAGGGCATTAGATGTTTTTCTGGCCTAGACCGACACCATATTAAAGCATTTTTCGTTAAGTCTTTTTTATTTATTTTGAATTTACTTGTCATTTCGCAGCTATCATAAACATAACTTTGAGCGTATAGCACGAATTAACTTTTTTCAAGCATTTTCAACTGTAGTCTTACAATAATCAGATCATAATTGAGTATGAACTTTATTCGTTTGAATCCTGGATCGATCCAAGGAACTGTATTATTAAGAATAAGTTTACTCGATCATGATTCATTTCAGTATTATTTGTTTTTCTTGAACTGTGATCATTTTACGAAACTATTGATGAACTCTGCAATACATTAGGAAAAAATTCAAAATCATACTTTCGCCATTCAATCTTCTATTCTGAAGAAAAAAAAATATTATGACATTTATCATGTGCATACGAAGTAGTAAAGTCAAATGAGTGCTATTCTTCTCTCGCGGATATAATAGAATCAGTAAACGAGACAGATATTTCATAATAAACTTACACAATAATCTGACATCTCACGCTAAAATCTACAATCATTTTGTTTATTGCACCTTAAAGGTTGACAGAGAATTGCACCTATAGTCGCAAAAAAACACCTACACACCGTAAACGTAAACCTTTTGGGAAAGAAGGTACACTCTTGTTTTCAGAAGTATTGCATTCAAACAAACGATTACATTTTTACTCTAAATTTTTCATGGTTATAAAAGACGACTCAATCAATGTGACCATAAAACAACCCGGTGGTAAACCGAAGATTTTGCAAATGATCGCAATTTTTCTCCGATTTTTAATACATGAGTAGAAATAGTAAGATATACACACTGAGATGGCCGATGCAAAAAGTAAGTATGCTCACAAGAATTTTAGTTTGATCAAAACTACGAGACACATACATACGCAATTTTTCTCAAACGGATACTTTTGCTTTTCTCATTATTTATTGTCCAAGAAAGGATTTAACTTAGAAAGAACTTCAACGATTAAAACAACCTTCATTTCATCTTCCTCGTCTTCGAAAAAAATGGATCAGCACTTCTAACATTAAAAACGTTTACGTGGGTCGAAGTTATTTGCTCGCTAAGATACTTCCGTGTCCATGCGAGCAACTCCCCAAACACTCCAGGTCCACCCTTTGGATCATTTCTGATCGCAATTCTTGATATGAAAAGTAATAGTATCCTGACATCTATACAACATGGATAGTTAATGATAAAAAATAACATGTATGTAAAGGACAAAGAACGAAAAGAACCCAGTGAATTGTCTATTTCTCTAACCAAAAATCTAACGAATATCTTTTAGGTGATCAAATGAATTAATATTAGGAATGAAACTATTAAATAAAATCAATCTTTTTATTGTAAGAGTTAAAAATAGATTATTAAATAAGCGTGAAAAAAAAACTTTTACAGAGATTCAAAACTGGCCTATATACAACCTCAAAATTTTATCCATTATAAAGGAATAAAATCTTCTAATAATCCAGCGGTAACACTTATAATAGATGTCGAGCAATGTTGCCTATTACGAACAGAACAAATATAAAACTCTCAAAGTAACATTGAATCGAAAGTTCTATATTGATGACTTAACGATAAACTTTGCATAAAAACTTGCAAAATTTCAAATTCAACTGACAAATTTATTATATTAAAAAAAAACATCTCGAACATATTCAATCAGAAATTTTTTTCCATGTAATAAGGTCGAAAAGTCGTCAGTTACCTCATTTATATCGTTCAAATAGAAGGAGTCACTGTTTAATTTTGGTGTACATCATATGATTCCAATAGCGTAAAAACAAATATAAATGAATTAGTGACACCGAACGTATTCTGCTGAGTACAGACTTATTGAAGAAGACAACATAATACAGAGCAAGTAAAATTATGATCTAATATATTCCATAGAAGAAAATTCCTCTTTAATGAGAATTATTTAAAACTCTATGATGAGAAAAAGAAATAGAATTTTTTAGAAGATTTCTAAAGTTCATAGATTGTTAAAAGTTTTTGGTTAAGTTTCATTCGTTAGTGAACATGAAAGTTTTTATTTACATCTATACAGACTTAACACCCAATGAAGAGATTAAAAAGGGAAATATTCTGTAAAATAGTTAGTACCTAATGTAGAATGTGTGTAGCTCAAAACCTTGCTGTTCTCCTAGGCTATATCGGTAATTTTTAGTAGTTAAACAGATCACCAAAATAACAGGTGCATTCCTATAATGAAAAGAACAAGAACACAGAGTACATATTCGTATATATATATATATATAGACCTTCGGGAGGCACCTCATGCATAACAACATAACTATAATCTAGCATTGCCTCACGAATATGTCGATTAATATAGCAGATCTGGATGTTTTTTTCAAAAACAGATCTAACTCAATATCTTCTCTATACCAACCAATATGAATGAAGACAGGAGCTACATATACATTAAAAATTGAAAAAGAGTTCTTACATATCAGTTAAGCTGACAACGGTAATGGAATAATCATAATGGATATGGTAGTATATTTTCTAAAAGGATTAAATAAGACTCACGTTAAATACTTTCTTTTAAAACGTTGCAAACGAAACTAACGATGGATAAAGACAATGAAATGACTCTAAAATATTATTATGTATTTAGATAGACCATTTGAGCATAGAAACAGGGGATATATTCTGTTAGGGGCTACAAATGTCATCACATAGAAGCTATAGATTTGCCCAATTTCTAAGAGGAAATGTACATCTTCTATCTATTTTTTCTGATTTCAGCATATTAGATTACAGTCTAGCGAAAAATGTTATCCAGAAATATCCAAAAATAGATTCGAATTCGTTGATCCACTGAAAATATTTCCTGCTAATAAACAGTTTTTCTTCATAAAAAAAGATTGTTTCTAATATAAGACTAGTTAGTTTTGACAATAGGCGTATAGTCATATTGATGCCGTAAAAAATGAACCAAGATACAAATTCTAGAAAAGTGCAATTGGTCATAGCATACAAGCATCCACAGTAAAGCACAAAATCAAACTATTCAAAACACAGGACAGAAATTAGAACACCCTATAATAAGACCAACATCATTTGGAACAATTGAGCTATTTTTTACAGTTATTGAAGATAATACATAATAACAAAAATAAAGCTATAGGTCTTCTATTCGATTCGTGGGTTGTGGGCATTTATCTATGCAGATTACTAAGAGAAAAAAATTGTATCAACATTAATTCGATATTTCTAACGATTTTGAAAGATATTTCTAGATGAAACATTCAACATTCTAAAAGCGTTGTTTTCAAAAATATTTTGTCTTAACTGAGCCTCGTAATATCTTTGATTCAAACAATGTGTTTCATAGTGAAAAGAATTTTCATGGTTTAACCATTTTTTAACATTCTAATGATTCCTAGACTTGCTAACTACGTTATAAAATCTTTTTCTACAGTTTTTACAAAAAAAACTACGTATAAAATTCGAATCACAGCGCCGCCTGTGCCAGCGCTTTATGTATGTACAGAGACAGTTACCCAGGTCGAAGAGTCCGGCATGGAAACGGCCGGTTCCGGGTAGTTCCGTTGATTTTGTGGAAGCAGTAATTCGGTTGGAAAATTTTCGGATGTTTTCCCGATGATTTCCGATCAACTCCTGCCGGAAAGCGCCCGAAAAGTTCGGCCGTATTTTTTACCGGAATACTGCTTCCATGTTCCAGCTATTTCCCGTGTTTTCCTGCAGGATATGGTGACTTTCGCGCATACTTCCTGGAGTATCCTACGGGATCCGGTGGCCGGAATGTTCGACCTGGGTTTGAGAAATATTGTATGAAGATGCGTTCATATCCGTTGTTTTTTAATTAGTGTACTATGGCGTTGAATTCAATGCGTTCATGTCTGTAGAAAAAGGCGATTGTCTAAACAATGTATAGATGCTCAAATCAGAAAAATATTTAACCGAAATTCTGCCAAAAAATCATTACAAATGATGGGAAATATACAATTCTTCTGGCAAAACATTTGCCCATATATTGATGACTTTTTTCTGCATCTAGATTATTTCTCATACAAAATGTGGAGTGCGCAGAAGGTTTTAAATTAAAGTTGTAAACTTACTCGCTCGTTCCCTCATTTTATGTACGTAAAATCTACTAGGATATCTGGTAATGATTTTTCAAAGACTAATAATACTAAAAGGAAGACATACTCGGATTCCTAAAATCATAAGCAAAAGAAAGAAGACTGAATTGCATCCTAAACTCAAAGCGCATTACTTGTATACAAAGTACAAAGAACATAGTCACAAACTTGATTGACCATCTTGGAGCATTATTATTTTTCGATAAGATAGTTTCTATTATTTTTTCCTGAGCAATCAGTATCAGTACTCAGCAAAATAAGTTATTCGGTGTCACTTATTCTTTATATTTAAAACTTATAGTCTAATAAATCAAGAATACCAATGGAACAGTGGCAAATTCACAACACAAAAGTAAAAGAAACAATGTGATAAGCAGTCAGAACGCTTGTGTCACTCATAGTAAAATTATTAATTAATTTTCTAATTAGACAATATTAATGATTGACTAATATCTTTCTATATTTTGCCTGTTGCATGTGACTATTAATTACTAAACACATATCTTGATGTTGACAGCAGTGGCATCGGAACATCTAATATACCCAGGTCGAGCAATTCGGTCCGTATACGGCCGTTTACGATTACTTTACGACTATTTTCCTAGCGAAAATTTGCCGTAATATCTGGCGCAGCAATACGGACCGTATGATCATGAGAGTACGGAGCACAAACAGCCGTAAACCATGAAAATTCAGTCCCGTTTACGGTGCTGTATTACTGTGCCAGGTATTACGGGCAAATACGGCCTATTTACTGCCGTAAATATACCGTTTTGACATTGTTTACCGTCGATAAACAGCCCAGGAGGATCATCCTGCCATCTGAAAGGCCATCGGAAATGGCCTGAAACGGCTATAAAACGGCATTCATTTTCACCCTATTTCGCCGTAATCCGTCAGCTCGTTTTACGGGCCGTTTGTTTTTGCTAGAAAACGGCCATCGCTTTTAACACTATTCTCTTCGTTTTCCGAGCTGACGGGAAACGGCGCCGTTTTTTAATGTTTTACATCGTTTTTATGCCGTTTCAGACCGTTTTCTTTCACCTGGGAGACTGTAAACGAGTCCGTTTTGATCAACCTGGGTATGTTTGAATAAAAATTTCTAATACGATTTTTCAATCCAAACATCGACTATGGTCAATATTTATATGCTGATTCTAGATCTATTGCAAACCTTTCTGTGATGTTTCCTCTTCATCCGATTCGCTAACAGCACCACCAAATAGATCAGTATGTTCTAAAAAAAAAGATAAATAATAAATAAATTAATAAAAACAGCAAAACAAGGTTCCACGTGTTCCTCTTACCGGGTGGATCTTTATCTATCGGTTTATGAACTTCTATTTCTTGATCATCGTCAATTACTTCCCACTTGACATCAATTGCTTCATTATCAGCTCTTTAACGATAAAATAATTCATTGGTTTATTGTCTTAAAATCAAACTGAAAAATGGAATTTCATACCGAAATAAACGTCGGACTTCTTGTTCCATTTCATCTCGATCTTGTGTTTTTTGTCGAGCTACTTTACGAAAACGACGTTTTCTTACATTTTTTAATGGTGGTGTTACTATAAATTATTAAGTAAAACAAATCAAATAATTTGATTTATTTCAATAAATTCATACATCCATGTGGCCATTGAAATTTTTTTTCTTTGTCTTTTTCTTTCTTTTTCTTCTCATTTCCGCCATCAGATATTGTTGTTACATTTGTGTTTGATCGTTTTCCTGTTTCGTCATCGTCGTCATCATCATCACTCGAACTAAGATCACCCGGTAGTCGGCAAACAAGAACCTAAGATTTAATTTCAATTCAGTTTCAGAATAAGTCAGAATTTATATTTACTTGAGCAACATCAGCTATTTTATATAAAGTCTTACGATCAAATGTTTTGTATGTTTCAGTTATACAGGGTAAATCGTAGAGTGTAGCTTTAAAAACAGTATCATCAAATTTCACGCGACCACGTCTTCTTTCAGGATTTAAATCGATGAAAAGACGTTCGCGAATTTTTTCATCGCCACATTCAATTAAATCGTGTAAACGGTTTGCATGTTCACCCTTCAAAAACAAAATAGGATAATTAAAAATAAATAATTCAATTGTTGAAAGTTACCGGTGGCATTCGAAGAACAAATTGTTGCTCAAGTTCAAATTGATCTTCATTTTTTTCTTTCTTTGTCGTGATTGTTGTTGTCGACATCTGAAATAATGCACAGTTTATTACTCATTAATTCTTGGGGATTTTCCCCGCGTATTAGAAAGACTAGATTTATTGATAAGATCACAAAAATATAAACAAAGAAACTATTGGTGTCGTCGTTTAGCACGCATAACATTAGTAAAAGCACCTTTTCTGGAACGCAATGTGAAAGTAATACATTGATCATCGAGACAATGCATTAATTCTTTCGAGGCTATTCTAATGTTAAGATCTGTTTTTATTTGTTTATGAAATTCTTCGAAATCAATTGGTTCATAGCAAAGTATCCGTGCGTGTAAACTTGAATTCGATTCAATATAAGTGCGAACAATTTGTTTTAAAGGAATTGTAGGAGTTTGTAATTTTGGCTTTTTTTGCAGTTTTTTTGTTGGTATTGCATCGGAATCGGAAGATAATGTTGGTGTTGATGGTTTTGCTTTAGATTTTGATTTTATAGGTTTCTTTGCTTGAGAACAATTTTCGATGTATAATTCTAAACAAAAATTAATACTATATCTCTTTTATCTTAAATGGTGTGAAATTTTTATAAAATATTGATGAATAATTTTTCATTATATGCTGCTTTATGATTCAGTTTCAATCTTACATAATCTATTGAAAGTCATAGCCTATGAAAGATTTCCTAATGTGAGATTGTATTTTTTTTACAGAGTTATATAAGTCTAAGAAATAGTGTCAAGATTAAAAACACGATATGCCGATAAAGATATTTGCTTAAACTCATTTGAATAAATACAATAAATTTGTATGATATTAAGTTTTCGTGGCAAATTTCTTACAATTAGATAATACTATTTTTAAGATTCATTTCATCTATTGCTTACAATTGGCAACATTCATATTGGATTAAGAAGAAACTATCAATGGAGTACGTGTAGTTAAACATCTGATATTGCATTTTAGTTAATACGATACAATAGATAAGGAAAAACAACGATCTACTATAATTTGACAGGTGAACAATATTATAGGTGTACATTAAAAATTAGAAAAAATGAAATTACTTGATGAACCACTGAAATGACCATCATTTGAAGGAAGATTAGTAGGTGGAGTATCAACAATGGATAATGAGCTCGAGGATGTTGTTGTCGATGAAAGATCATAAACTGTAAGTTCAAGAAAACGTCCTTCATGATCTGTGTCATACTCGTCTGATCTATTATTATCATCGTCGTCATTATCTAAGATTGCTATTGGACATTGTTTTTTTACTGACGATGGTGGCGGCAAAGGATTATCATCATTCTCATCGGAAGAACTCATTTGATGAACAGCTTTGTGTTGTTTCGGTTTTTTAACTTGAGAAATAATTGTTGGTGTTGGTGGAGTATGAGAGATAGTTTTTTTATTCGAGCAACTCTTCCCATGGCTAATATCATTTGTATCAAATTCATAATCAGTGTCGGTTTCATATTGATGTGTAAAATTATAAATTTCATCAAGAATTTTAATTAATCGCCCTTTAGCTTGAGTTGTTGAAAGACCATAAAGCGTGGCATGACTTTTTAATTCTTCAATTGCCATTGATTTGTAATATGGTTTTGGTGAAAATGGAGATGGTGGCCGATATTCACACATTGGCTTCTTTTTTCTTTTTCGTTTTGTTGATGGCTTTTTTCTTTCGCTATTACTTGTCTTAGTAGATGTTGATAATAATGGTGGGAGATTTAATAGATCAAAAATTTTTTTTTCAGTAGTTGTAGAAGTTTGATCAATAGGAGACAACATAATTTGTCGTGGAGGAGATGGAGGAATATCAATATCAGGTATGGAATAAAGTTTTAAATGCTCTTCATCATGTAATCCACTATCGGCTAATGGCCATTGATCCCAATAATTATGAGCTGAAATACATAATTTATTATTATTATTGCCTTTGAAATATAACATGATTTACTTGGCTCATTCGCAGGCTCGTTTGTAGTTGTTGCTTGATCAAAACTATCATCTAATAGAATAAAAGATTGTTGCTTGATTGAATTTCTACTTCTATCATGTACATTTTCTTGTTCATCACTATTATTCAAATCATTTGTTGTATCAAGTGGCGGTGGTGTGTAAATTTCTGTTCGATCATTATCATCCTCATCCTCATTGTTATCCTGATGAACATCTACTATCATCATCTTCAACAAAAAAAGGAGACTATTGAATCTTATGTCTATTTTGTTTTTTTCTTTTCTTTTCTATATTATCAAAATTTCTTGTTTTATTCCCTACAAAAGTACAAAAAAAGATTATGGTTAAATAAAATCATATCATTTGTGTATCATCAGTATCGTCGAGAATTCGAGCTAGTTGTGTCATCGGGATCTGAAAAGAAAAACAATAGCTTATCATAGTAATAATAATAACAACAACATTGTCGTATTGCTACTTCATCATCCTGAGGATCAGTAGTTGTTATATTCCACCAATTGACATGACCAAAGTTTATTCGGGATATAGTTTGAAGAGGACTGGAAGGAAATCTGTATGAATTTGTTGAAGGTTCTATTGTAATAAGGCGTTCACATAGAGAAGAAATACGTGTTGAACATAGTTTTAGTTTGTCGTCAATTGAAACATTCCACAATGGTTTTGTTGATAAACTAAATTTCGAAAATTGAACTTATCGATAGATAGAACTTCAAGACAAAAAAGAAACAGTAGAATAATACTCTATAGTTTTCGATTTTTTTGATGCAGCTTGAAGAATATCGAAAGCATTAGGCGGTTCTGAGGCAGATTTAATCGAAGCTGAAAGAGCAATTGCCTATAATAAAAATAAGTACTTATTGAAATAGTTCTTTTTTTTTCGATTAAAAACTTTTACTAATTGTTGTTGTTCATCATCTTCAGTTCTTGGTATTTCCATTTTAATAATTCGATTTTTTATATTTGTGCCTGTTGTTTTTGTTGTTGTTGTTGTAATGATAGATTTCGCTTCATCGATGTTCGATGTAGCTTTAGAAGCAAAATTAATAACATGTTTTAATTGAACGCTATTTTGATTTGAACATTTTTTAAGATGCGATAAATAAGTATGTTTTGCATGAAATGACATTCCACAAATTTGACATTTGAAATTTAATGATGATGTTGTCGTTGTTGTTTTTCGGATAGAAGATGAAGATGAAGATGTTGAATAAGATAATAAAGTTTTTTGCTGTTTTGTTTCAATCTAAATGAATGAATATTCAAATTTTTAGTCAATGGAAAGTGATTTACAAACAAAACCAAGTAGCCCCTTGTGGATTCCATAGAGAATTCATAGGCGTTTACCGTATTGCATCAGAATACGACAGAGTTCGTTAAATACTACTATCTCGAGTATGTAGGCGGCTTTACACACCCACACCCTCAAAAATTGATTGAGAATAAAAACATATTCAATATTAGTGTACTGTAGGGCAAACATTTTGTATATATATTCTAGTGACAATAGTCTGCATTCTTAATTAAAATAGGCGTTCAACAGAGATGAATGAATCCGAATGGTAGTTCTCTCTAAAGTGAAAGTTTTAGTAGATAGAATTTAAGTCTTATCGTAGGAATTTAGTGATTATATGTTCGTTTTTCTACAACATACATTATTAATTTTAGGTTCTTCAAGGCATCGATTAACATGCTGTTGACGTTGATCCATAGTACTTAAGTTCGATAAAATTTGATTACAAATAGGACATATTACATCATTATTTTCTATTTGTATTATAATTGATTCAAGACATTCTTTTATTGGATCAGTTTTTGTTACCATAAGCTTTACTTTTGGTTCATAGATAATTTTTGGACGTTTTTTAGCTGTTATGAAATCGTCGTCATCGTCATCATCGATAATTACTATAGGAGTTTTCTTTTTCGGTGAAATATGTTTTGTTGTTGGTGTTGCGATGTTTTCTTTCAATGAACTAAATCATTTTAATTTAAAAAAAAACAGAATACATTTTTTTGAAGAAAATTACTAACATTGGTCGTTTTTTGGTTGTAAATTTGTCCACAAGATAATTATTTCTTTTTTTAGTTTCATCTGTATTTCGCCGAATAAATGTTTGCTGCTGTTCAACAATATTTCTTTGTCTTTTATTTAGAATTGATGTTACAACTTGATTAACACGTGCATCTGAAACTTGTGTTGTGGAATGTTTGAGCATATTTGTTTTTTTTAGCTAAGACCTTCTTGTTCACGACGTTTTTCACGTAACTTTTTATATCGTTCGTAATTCTCAAGTTGAATATGTTCGTGAATACTTTGTTTTTGTAATAAGTTAATAGCTTTTTCTAATTCTAATTAAGCAAAAAAGAAAAAGAAATTATTTGAAAAAGATCGAGATGTTATAGAATATTTCTACAAACCTTGTCTATTTAAACCTTCTGCACTGACGATACGTTCGATTTCACCTTTTTTAATTCCTTCTAGGGTTCGTTGCCTGATCCGATATGAACTTGAAAGAAGAAAAAACATATAATTCAATCAATCAATTTTAAATGGTAAAAGTTTTACTTACTAGAAAAAGTAACCAAATGTAATAAAAGATGCTGTAGTAATGAAACCGGCACCGAGCGACCAATAATACAATGGAGTACGATTTTTACGGATGTCGTTCACCAAGGATACCTAAACAAGACCAGTAACGACTATTTAAACAAAGTTCTAATTTTCTGTATTGAAAATAAATCTACCTATCATTTACAACTTAATCAATAGGGGCCCATCGAAAAAATATCATCTTTTTTCTTCCGATGCGAATAATAACTAATATTTTTTCTAAAGCAACTTCAAGTATATCATGGTGAAATAGTAGGGAGGAATATGCATCCTATTAATTGTCTGCTTTTACCATTTTACAATATTTGCCAATTTTCATACGATTCTACAAATCTTTTACTTTACAACTCACATCTTTCACTTGTTTAGTTGACTACAATTTTCAAAAGCACTTGACGTATAATTATTGAAATATCGGAAAGTAAAGGAGAAATATGTGATAATTATTTCACAAGCAGTTTTTAACAATAAAACTAGTCAACAACGGTGAACTAATCTGCTATTGATGTACATGCAGGAAAAGATTATTTTCATATTTCAATCACTTCTACCATTTGATAAAAATAATTTGAAGTAATTTGAAAAATAGCAATATGTCATATTGTACATAATTGAAAGAAACATCTCTCTGTACAAGTCTAAAAAATTGATTGAGATATTCAAAAATATGATAGTAAACATTATATAATTTTCTTTTGTTTTAACGTTGCATTTTTGTACCGTAATCTTAATAAGATTATCTATTTCTTTAACTGTCATTAGTCCAACCTCGAAATGAAAATGTTAAATAAGCAGTAGCTTACCTTTTTCAATCGTATCATTCAACTGTTGTTTGAAATTAAAAAAAAATATCTAAAACTCACAAGAAAAGTTGTGATTTTTTTATTCAAACAAACGAATAAAATAAATCATATTGTTTTTTTGTGTTTATTTGATAAAAAAAATACCATTTTAAAGGGTTAAACTCTTTCATATTGTGTTATCGAGCGTTACAGTTCGTTTACTTTATTAATAACACAAGTTAATCATATCCATATAACACAAATGAAATAACGAAAAAAAAAAGATTCTTTTGTATTTTTATTAAGAGTAAAGAATACGTACAGAAGAAGAAAAAGAAAAGAAAAGAACACAAATATCAATGTATCAATCACTCGGCTTTTTTCACAAATAAAGTCAATAAAAATCTTCTGGATAAGCTTCAGGTATCTCACCTTCATATTCCAGCATGTCTTCTATATCTAGATCATCATCTAAATCATCCTCATCGTCAAGTAAATCATCATAGATAAGTCCATCATCTGGTAAGGGAACATTTTGTGTGCCCGTTGTTGTCCAATCTGATATTAAACTATTTGAATGTGTTATAGTTACATTATATGTATTTGTATTCGTTGATGGCGATTGACTTTGTTGTTGTTGTTCATAATTATCAGCTGATGAATTTGACGATTGTTGAGTTTCTGTATCAATTACTGTTGTTGAAGATGCAGCAGTAGCGGCTACTGATGATGAAGATAATTGATATTGAAGATTGGGTACTATTTTAATTTGTACGGCGTGTTCATCAGTCGACGAGTTTATTAATTGTTCGGAGTTTTTGTTTGTATCCGAAAGTGATGGAATAGCTACTGTTGTTATTGTTGATGCTGTTGTAGAAGAAGAAATAGAAGACGATGAAGCCGTAGCTTGATCTGTTATATTATTATTGAATGATCCATTAAGTAAAAGTGTTGTTAGTTCAGATGGGATTTCAAAATCATCAGGCAGTGTTAGTGAAGCTAATTCTTTTTTAAGATCACTTGTATGACGTATGAGTGATGCGACATGTTGACTTATTGATGAGCTGATACGTTTTTCTGTTGTTGATATATCCTGTAATTCACGAATCCATGAGTCACACTGATCAATGATTTCATCTAGACAAAGAAGAATAGATTATTTTGATTTTGATTATTTGTTCTAGTTATTTACTTCGTTTTAAAAAGAAATGTCGCCGTACAATATCAGCAAAACAGGCTGGAGGATTGCGTAATTGTTCAAGCATTGCCCATCGAACTGTTGCTTGACGAATGTTAGCGTCATACTCAAGCGATTGAGCCGTGCCAGTTGTTGTACCACGTGTTCGTTCATAGCCAGGCTCATTAAAATAAGGTTCAGGAACGAATATAAGAGATTGTATGGAAACAAGAACCTAAATGAATATTAAAAATAACTATGATTAGTTTACAAAATAAAATCAAAGATTGTTAATAATACTATTCTTTTCCAGAATTACGGTAAAAGTTCTAAATGAACGACAATAGTCAGAGATAGAAAGTTATTGAAGATTCATATAGAAATAAACATGTCAGTCAACTGTTGTCACAAGAATTTATTTCATTGAATAGTCATCGAAATTTATATTATGTTCGATCACATTCAATAAGTAAGAATTACTTAGAACAACAATAGCTCACGAGCAGATACATTCTACATAAAACAATTCATTGTAAGACAGTTGAATCAACATAATTTGTTCTTATTGTACCTTTAGTTGCAATATATTATAAGTGCTTCTATGAGATTTTCGTTATATTGAGAAGGTTGACAACCAAAGTAAAGTATATCATTAGAAATCAAAACAATTGTAAGAAACAAAATAGTAATACTAATGTTTTGTTTTTAATTATCTAGTATCATATAGTTGATTATGAGTCATGTTGAATCGTTACACAAGTGAATAAAATTCATGGTGCAACTTATGAAAGCGAGTTTGCAACATGAACATTAGAACTGGTCATATTTTGAACGCGATCAGTATCGTTCAGAAAACCTTCATATGACAGAAATGTATACTTTCATGCTTTTATACAATGTTTGTAGTGCAATAAAGAATTTTACTTTTGTCTACTTACAATAATTAAGTCTTGAATAAGATTTTCTAATAGAAACATTGAAAACTCTATTCTATGAAATAACAAACATTTATTATTCTTCTACTACTAATAATAATTCAGGATACGACACGTTAGAAAATCATCTACTTCCGTTACGAGTGAATTTCTCGTATTAAAAATTCCTACAACATCATTCAATTTTTCAAAATCGATCTAAAGAAAATGACTACATTATCAATTGCATTTTGGTTTAGCTTTTTTTGTTTTTGTTTTTGCTGAAATCTGCTCTTAGTAAGATTACACTATGGGGAACATTTCTGCAATTCAATATAATTTCAAAATTACTTGTAAAAATGTCGATGTTGAATTCCATTTTTCTTCTGGTCTTCCATGCCATGTATTTAATATACTTAAACAAACCTTTCCATCATTGTATAAATTTGGATTAAACCTAACTGTATGATTTCCAGTTGTTTCTAAATTAATCGATGGTGGTGTTGTTGGATATTCATTTGGAAAATAAACATCAAATACAAAACATCCATTTGAATACGGTGTCTCATCAGGACCTGTCATTAAAATTTTCATTACGTCCATACGATTTTCATCGGAACGGACAAATATTGTCGAACTAAATGATAATGGTAATGATGTTGATATTGTTATTTGTTCTTGTGCTAAACGTTTAATTCTTTGCATAGAATTAATTGTTAATGCATCACGTACCATATCTTCATAATGATATTTAATTGCTTTATTAAATAGAATTTTTTCACCTGATTCATTTTCAATTGTTATAGGATATGTACTAAATTGTAATAATTTCATTGTTTGAGAATAAAATTCTTCTAGTGTTACTAGTTGTTGTTTATGATCAATATTAAGTTGACTTGAATTTTCCTTTTCAATTTGTCTATCTTGCTTTATTTTATCATAAACTTGTTTTAATTCAACTGAAAATAAATTTAATTGTTCATCATCATCTATTTGTATCATCGATGTATATGTTTGTACACATTGCAGAAGATTTTCAATTAAAGATTCAATATTACTTGTTTGATAAATTAGATTTTTTAATCTATTATTATGTAATAAACAATTCACTAAACGTAAACAATGCCGATGAATATCACCTTGTTTTGATATATCCAATATTGAATCATTACGTAAATAAGATTCAAGTACAGGTATAAGACATGATGTATTTATTATTTCAATTAGATTTTCATCAAGAAGTTCTTCAGATAATTTATTGGAAAATATTGAACAAAATATATCGAATAAATAAATCACATGTTCTTCATGTAATTTTTGAATCTGTATTATTTCATCGGGCTTCCATTGTGAATGTGTTGAACCTGTACCGAAACCTGTGCCTTTAGCCCAAAAATTTGAATTTGGATTTGGATTATTATGATTACTATTATTAATTGTATTTAACTGTTGAATCGTTGTTGATTCAATTTGTTCAATATCATCTTCATAATATTCATCATCATTATCATCGATAATTGTTGGATTATTTGCTGTTGTTGTTGTTGTTGTTGATGATGATGATAATGCCATAGGAGGCATGGCTAAAGATGATATTGGTGTTGATAGTGCATCTTTTTGTTTTCGATGTGGATGACGTGTTATCGATGATAAACATGAAAGTAATAGGAGAAGAATACTTGAGTGTAATATTTCATGGAGTAAATCATTGGAAGATTCTTTGAGTAGAATTGATAATGTTTCAAATGGTAATTTTGATAATTGACGCATATCGAAACTTTCTTGATGATTTTGTGTTTGATCTTGACGATCATTTAATATTGATTCTTTTTGTCCAAGCATTAAACGTATTATATTACATGCAAGTGCACGATTTTTTAACATGGCACGTGCATAATTCGGTAGACGAAGAAATATTGAAAATGTTATAAAAACATAATATGGCATTGTCATATTATTCGAATTATTTGTTGATGATGTTGAAACTAATGATGAAAAATCGAAGAAATTAATTTTATCGAATATATTTGTATTTGGAGTAGATGACGATGTTAGACATTCATCATAGGATTGTATTGATGGATAATTGCGAGCAAAATGTTGAGCAAGAATTTTAAGACCATTTGCATGAACAAATGTATCGAGTAATGTTGGATAATCTTTATTTTCAACAATTAATTTATGAGAGATCAAGTCATTTTCCTAAATAAAAAAAAATTCAAAAAAAAGTTTTTCTTGTAGAAAATATTAATGGAAATTTGACATTCTTTAGTGTGTCTTATGTTAGTTTCTAACTTTCTATTTCTTTTAGTAAATAAATATTGAAATAATTATCCTATTATTTTTCAAGTCAACTTACTTGACTATCATTAGTTAGAACATGATTATCAAAAGTAAATTCCATAACATCAACTTCATAGGTATTTAACGATCGACAATCAAATGATAATAATAAATCACTTAATCGGGTTGTTTTGGGTAAAATACATTGTTTCTTTTGTCCATTAACATGTAACATAAAATGTACATTTTCGACTAGTGATAACGATGATGTTTTCTTAGGTATTGATGATTCATTTGTTGTTGATTTCGATATCAGTTTTTGATGTTTAGCTAATGTTGATAATGAACCAATTGATTTTGTTGCCAATTTTCCTGTTATTGTTGATTGTAATGAAAGTAATTCAGCTCGTGGTATTTTTCTTCTATTATTACTAGTTATTGGTTCACTTGATGCTTTTATTAAATAACTTTTATTTTTAATATAATTGGTTGCTGTCCAAATATTTGCTTGTAAATAATTAAAACCAAATAATTTCTCAATTAATTGTCCAACATTCATCGATATTGAACAGTCTTGAAGTAGTTTATGATAAAGTGAATTTCTTTGAAACGATGAATATTCACGTACATTTATTGGATAGTCACGTGTATTTATTAAACATTGAATATATTCATATTTCAGTACAACTTCACTTAATATATATTGTAAATATCCTGTTAATGGTCGATTTTGTTCAAGACGTCGTTCAGTTAAAAATGCTAAATAAGAAGAGATTAATGACATATTCGTTTGATTTGTTGGACATTGCATAGATAGATTTCTAAGAAGTGTTATTAATTGTGTCAGTAAAATCGATGGTGATTGAATAAATGATGATATATTTGAACTATTAAATATGTCAAGTAAGTTTTTCCATATATCCGATGCAATTCTTGTTTGAGAAAACCATGCTTGAACATTTGAATATTTACTTATTGTTATTAAATAATCAAGTGCATGATAGATTAATAATTGATTTGATGTTTTATTTGATATCAATTGTATTTGCTGATTTAATTCTTCAATTGATTTAATAAAATATTCATTTTTAATTACTTCATTAAGAAATTCTACGCTTAATGAACAGATTTTTAATTGTTTAAAATATTCTATTAATAAATCATTTTTATTAATATAATTCATAGCTAATAATGGTCTATGATGAGCTACTGCTGGTAGTAACCATGAAAAATTAGTTAATAAATGTGCTGATAAATTTTCATCAAGAGTAACATGATCTTCTTTTATTTTCCATAATATATTATTAATAGTTTGCTTAGTCTTTTCATTAATTATTTCATTGTTAATAGTATTATCAATTAAATAATTAATATTTGTTTCATTAAAACTCAATTCTGACAAAATATTAAAATGATTATAGTTCAATAAATATTTAAGAAATAATTCGAATTGTTTATCCTTACAATGGTTACCAATAAAAATAAATATTTCGTTAAAAATAAAATTATTTGTCATAAAAATTTTTTCTTTAAGTATAAAAAGAAATTTTTCAAATAGATTATCATCTAAATCAATAGAATTTTTTAAACATAAATGTATTAATTGTAAATAATGATTAAATGAACGATATTTATCGGCTAATATCATTGATACTTGATGACTATTATCGATTGAATTTGAATTTATTGTTGAAGATTTTATTGATGAATACATTAATTTAATATCGTCATCGTTTAATGTTGTTACTATTGATGAACTTGAACTTTTACTTGTACTTATTACTTGTCTACCATAAACAGTTGATATTAATGTTTGATATGGATGACTTGTTTGTTCAATAATCATTTGTTGATCATAAGCATAATAACCATAAATAGATATTTGTTGTAAACCAATTGTATCATGATCCATTGGTTTATAAAAATGTATACGCAATTGTCTAACAATATCAATTTGTTTTGTTAAAGATAAATTGATAATTTGTTGTCCTTGCGTATTTAATAAATGAGCACATGGTATAAAATAATAACCATCCGAAGATATTTCACATGTTATTGATGATGGATATTGTGTTAAATTTGTATTTAATTGATCGATTATGGTATAATGATTAATTGATAATTGTGTAAATGGTATTATTTGAATAGATTTTAAAATGATAGAATAAGGAAATTGTACTGTTAATGTACAACGTTGTTCATTAGGTTGATAGGTGTAAGACCATGGTGGTGAACGTAAACGACGTGATGATGATGGTAATGCTGTTTGAAGATTATTATTTGATTGTAGTAAAATTTCTGGTGACGATGCATTTGGATTTGAACATGTAATTTGACATTGTGGCGATAAATTAATTGAACCAATGTCCATAGTATTATTCGATGATTGTCTTTGATCATAAAAACGTTGTATAGATGAAATTTGCGTTTGATTTGATAGATAATTTGAATATGTAATTAAATTGTTAACTAATAAATCGATTAGTTTATATTGATTTAAAGCTTCTGATAAGATTTTTGAATTATGTATTGAATAAATAATAAATAATAATAATGGTGATGATAGTAATGGATGTGAAGTTAAATAATGACAAAGTATTGGTAAAAGATAATTTGGTTGAGATATAAATGATGATAAACAATAGTAAATGCTATCACCAACAGATATTAAATCGTTTAGATTTAAATGAATAGTTGTATGAATAAATGATGAATATTGATTGGTTGATGTTGTCGATGCAGCTAGAAACTTTGTAGAAGAATTTAATGATATTGTCGGCGATGAATCAAGTGATGAATGACACATTGAAAGAATTGAAAGAAGTTTTTCAATATAAATTGATTCAAGAATATCATTGGAATGTTCACTATCGACCTCAATTGTTTTTATATCGTTTTCTTCAATTTTAAAACGTTTACGTTGTTGGTCAATCGATTCATTTTTATTTTTCATTAATTTCGTTATCAATAAAATCATTTGTCGAATACATGTATCATGTAGATTACATTGACGACGAGCTGATGTTGATTTTGAATTCGTTGTTGAATCATTTAATGTTGCTGCTGCTGACGATGATGACGATGGATTATTTTGCATAGAAAGTTTATTAACTGTATTCATGTATTGCCATTTATTAACGGATGATGGAGGAATTAATGAATTTGATGAAGATGATGACGATGAAGATGAAGAAGATGTTTGACGTTGATGAATTCGATCATAATTAAGAAAACATATTAATGGATGAATATCAGTTTGTGTAAATGAAAGTGGTGAATACGAATAACAGAATGACCAAACAAAATCAATTATGTTACGACAAAGTTTTAGACGTATGAATGATGTTGCTTGCGAAAAATTTTGTTTAAAGAGATAATTTAAAAATTTAAGATGACAATTCAGAGGTCCATGAAATCCATTGATTATAAGACGATCAAGAATTGATAGAAGAGTATCAAGATAAAGACTATTGACATTGGTTGACGACAATGATGAAGTATCTTGAGATTGAGGAGATCCATCTAAGAAGAAAACTTTAACATACTTATTTATTATTCAGTTTTACGAATGAATAATATTTATCATTGTCGAAATATTTGCTCACAACAATAGAAACGAAATCAAAGGTCAGTTATAATGGTAGTATATTTAGGTTAGTTCCTCGCCTAGCTGTGACTATTATATATCTATTGTACTAACAATAAATTGAGTTGTATCCCGGTACTTGCAATTTCGTATTTTGTGAGGATCTAATGAGTATTTCAGAATTGATTCAGATTGTATTGAAAAAACATGCTGTAGTAAATTGCAGGTGAAGAAAAAGATTGTCATCAGATACATCGATGAATATCGGCTTTCGTATATCATATATAACGAAACCATAGTCAGTCGACGCTAACAATCTATATTCATATTCTTTCATGAGAACTGAACAAAATTTTGATGTGTTTTTGCCAAAGTACACTCCGAACTATTGTACTTCTCCGTACGTAGGAAAGAATTATTCAGAAAATTGTATTGATATTTAACTGATCTGTTTCAAAGTTACCGATTAAAGTATGATTCGATAGGCGCATCTGCTTTTGCTATCATCTAGTGAATTAGTTTTTTATAAAATCTCTATTTTTCATCAATAGTATTGATTTTCAGTTCACAAAACAATGCCTACTAAAACTAACCTGATGTTGCCACTCGTTTACTTAGTTTGATATTTTCCATAATATTTATATTTTCATCATCACACATAAATAATCGTTCAAAATAATTAATCACAATATCAACTGTACTTTCATCAATCATATCCGGTGTTGTTTGAATAAATTTTAACCAAACTTTTGCAAATAAACTATTTTCAATATCACCTTTAAACCATAATTGTTTCATTTGTTTAGCTAAATCAGTATTTGTACTTGTGTAATATAATAAAGAAAATAAATGATGCCAGACACGTATTGTAATTAGTGATGATTCTAAGAGAAATTTTAGTAACTTATCTAATGTATCAATTGACATAATGAATAATGGTTTTAAATTAATATTAATTGGTGGTTGATTATTATTGATAATTTCTGTTTGTGTTGATGATTGTTTTTGATTCATATTCTTTGAATAATTCGCTAGTGAAATAATTAAATATGATGATAATAAATGTTCAATTGTATTAAAGATTTCAAATGATATAAATTGATTTTGTTCAATAAAATGACATAACATAGTTTGAAATATTTCATTTAATAAATCGATTGTTGTTTGTGAAAAGAATTTATTAGTGTCATATTGATTTTGAGAATTACTTTTTACATTTAAATTATACTCAATCGGATTTTGATTGGTTTGAAATAAATTTTTATTTAATAATGTTTGAATTTTAAATGTTTGATTTATTGTAAATAAATCAAATATAAATTGCATATTACCATCAAGACGATTGTCAATTGAACATGGTATAACATCATAATTAGTATTATTTATTAAATTAATTCCTAATGCGGGTTGTTGTTGAAATGATGATTGACTTAGAAGTACTAGGAAATCATCTGTAGTCGGATATAGAATGTCTTGATCGGCTGCTTTATTTTGAAATTGTACAAGTATTTGTTGTGTACTTGGTTTTTTCTTTGATTTTTTAAATGCTGGAAAATGTTTCTTTTTAGTCCATTCATCGTTGACTTCTTTATCATCGTCAATATCAATTTCATCGTTATCATCATCATCAAAATTATGATTTATTTCATTTGGTAACCATATTTCATTGTCAATGGAATCAATTAAGAAATAATTAAATGCATGCTTTATCCAAACTTGTTCAGTATTCAATATTAATTTCATTAAATCATCTTTACTAATATATTCATTTAATAATAAGAATGGTTTACATGAGCGACTAACATCAGATAGAGATTTACATATTAAAATAAATAATTCATTTGATAAATTTTTATTTTGAATTAAAACTTGAATTAAATATTGTGCGACTTGTGAAACTAATGAACGATAGCAATAACTATCAATTGAATTTGTCGGTGACACAATGATTGTTGATGTTTGCGTTTGCGTTTGCGTTTGAAGTGTTGTAACGGAAGATGATGATGATGAAGTTTTTGTTGATTTTTTCAATAACGTTTCTTTACGTAATTTTCGTCGATAATTATTTGTTGAATTGGTTAAACGTGGACTTTGAATTATTGACGATGTATGTAAAAATTGCCAATTTTTATTTATTAACTGCGAAAAGTTAGTTTTCTTATTTATTTGTTCAAATGAATATGGAAATAAATTCTTTTCCGATAATCGATAAATAAATAATAATAACCATTCAATTGATTGATAATTATTATTTGTATTTATTAGTAAATTATATATATTATTTATATATTCAATAGCTAATAAACGATTATATGAAAGTGTGGTTTCATTTGGAGAATTTGTTGTTATTAATGTTTGTTCACATAAATCAATAAGACTGATGAATAATGATTGTTGTTGATCAGTTGTTAAAATTTCATTGTTGAGAAAATAACGTTGAAAACATTCTTTAACAAATTCTGGCCACCAGATATGATATGAACATAATTGAAGAAGACGTTTCGGCATATCGATTATTTGTACATGACGAATAGCAAATGTATCGAAGATTTGTAAAGCGTCATTCAACGAAATAAATGATGAAGGTGAAGATGAACTAAAAAATAAATAGTAGAAAATTTCGATTTTTTTACTAGAGAAACAAATAGTTCGTAATAGAAGAAAATGTTTTTTTCTTGTTGTTTTTCAATTTTTTTACAGGTCTAGATTCAATCTGTTCCGCTCAAGTGGATCTTAGATAGGCTCTCGTAATTATCCTTGAAAGTAACTATTTGTATAAATGAGAAGACCTCATACGCTCGCATTCGTCAACAACAAAATGAGTCAAAGAGCGGTTGGTCTAGTATACAGAAAAAAAAACTGTGCCTGTGAATTTATCTCTACTAAGATTCGAGGGAATTGAAAGTTATTGACTATATATTTTAAATGCTAAAATGTAATTACCTGTCTGTTTGTTGCATGATTCCTGATAATGACGTTAATTCACTTGTTAATAAATCTGCTAATAATTTCAAATAATCACTTGTTGGTTGTTGATTACTATTTTGAATACTATCCATTTTCAGAATAGCTCTGCATTGACTAATTTGTCTACTAGCATAATTAATCTGTATTTGTAATTGTATACATTCTTGATAAATATTTTCTATAAAACTTTTTTCGACATTATTTGTGGATGATAAGATATTAAATAATCTTTGTCTGCATAATGCATAATTTGATATCAATGTTTCATAAATGCCTTCAATTGATTGTAATTTTTTTGCATATTTTTCATTATTATTAGTAGAAGTATTGCTATTATTCGTTGAATCATTATCATCATTTAATATGTATGGATAGCCAAAGAAATATCCAACTGGTAAACGTATTGATGATACTGAAATGTTTGATTGTCCAATTAATGTAATACGTATATATCTTGCAATTATAGCTGGTTGTAAATCATGTAAAAAGAGTGGTTGAGTTGCTATATGTGTTGAAGAAAATAAACGTTGACAATCAATATGTTCACCATGTGACCAAAAATCTAAACTGAGTGAAGCTAATTCATGACACGATGGTATTAATATATCAGTTAATGTGACTAGTCTACCAAAATCTAAAACAAAATAACTTCTACTACCACTTGATAAACGATCGATTATAAATTGATATAACGGTAAATATTGTCCATGATAAATATTATTTGATATTTCTGTTAATATATCATCAACTGTTATTTTTTGCTGTTCAAGATTTTCGTCATCGACACGGTTTTTATTTGTTGATGATGCTGGATTTGTTGAAAATGTTTGTTGATTTTGTACTAATGAAGATGAGGAAGATGATTTCGATGAATGATGAATAAGATCAGTAAATAAACTTGAATTCTTTTTTAATATGGATGATTGTGTTGAAGCAGCTTTATTTTTTTTTGCTATTAATTTTAATTTTTCTTTTTGTAAACCTTGTTTATCTTTGAATTTTGATGCTAAATGAGGTAACCATGGGGATGAGCCACTTAAACTATTATTTATTAGATTATC
The DNA here is from genome assembly GCA_905331475.1 of Rotaria socialis. Classification (NCBI taxonomy): domain Eukaryota; kingdom Metazoa; phylum Rotifera; class Eurotatoria; order Philodinida; family Philodinidae; genus Rotaria; species Rotaria socialis. The sequence goes on along the minus strand of CAJNYU010001987.1, from coordinate 244,512 downwards.
CATCGTTGTTGTTGTAATAGGAAATGTAACAGTTGCTGATGTTGACGTATCGTTATTTGATGTTTGTGGATTTGATGTTGTTGGTGGTAACATATAAAGTGTATCATAATACGTATTTATATTTGGTGTTGGAAATGAAAATGGAAATGAATTTGATGAATTAAATGTCGAAATAGCCGGAGGCATTTGTGGTGGATAAATTGAACTTGATGTTGTTGGATGATATAGATTATGTGAACCAGCAGTAAGTGTAACATTTGGTGGTGGTGGTGGTGTTGCATTTGTTGCTTCATATGTTCGTAATGTTAATAAATGTGTCATATCAACACACTCGAGACGTGTACCATCACTCGACGAATGAACTGTATAATTCAATGGTGATATTTCGAAAAGATCAGGTATTGGTTTTAAATAAGCATTCGATGATGAAAGAGAATTTGGTAAAAGTTTTCCTAATGCATATTGAACATTTACAGATGAGTATAATGAATCAGGATCACTTGGAATTAGTGGTAAACCAGTTGTTCCATAACGAGAATAGATGCGTGGATCATAACAATTATCATTCATTCCAGTTGGACGAGATGATTGAGCAGCATTTGTCGAATTCGATGATGTGGATGATGACGAATTTGAATTACGTTGACGAAGACTACATTCAATTAATGTTGCAAGATCAACATCAAATAAATGAGCATCGAATGGATCCGCATAAAATCCAAATCTTAAGAAATAATTAAAAACAGTCATTACAAAATGTTTGTCTACGAAAAAAAAAATATTTGTTTTTGTTATGAAAATATTAAAAACATAGCTTTGAGAAGAATACCTTTTATTTTTAAATAATTCATTTTTAGAGAGTTTTATCTATAGTAAACGTCTTACTCATGAGTAAAATATGATTTCAATAAAAAAAAGTAAAATTCTGACATAGTAGGTTTTTTTCAAATCTAGTATTATTTCGATAATGGCAGTTTTAGGACATAAATGATTTTCTGTCTTGGAGTAGGTTCTCTTTAAGAACACTAGTATGTATATTTTGGACAAAATGAGACAAACACTCTATCGAAAATCTAAAAGTTTTACGAACTGCTTCAATTGAGACAACTATGATTTTAAAATAATTCGATGATAGTTATTCAGTTTTAGTCATCAACGTAATTCGACATACATATATTGAGACAGTGACAAAACGTTTGATTCAATCTAGATGTTGCTCTCTCTCTGTTATGTTATCTTTTCTTAGTAAAAATATGAAATCAAAGGTATTATATTCACAGTTACTCTTCAGATATGTTCTACTAGTAGATTTTTTTCATTTTTGTAGGCGAATTAATTTCTGAATCTGTTTACTTATTTCTTAGTAATTGTCTTTGTGCTGTATCGGTGTTTTTGATCACATCTGCTAATTGTAATGACCATTGTAATAGTTTTGCACCAATTTGATATTGATATCGACTTGTCCATTGTCCAATAATAATAAAAAAACATTTCAATGCTGATGAAGATTTAAAACCAAGTAGATATTTATTATTCATTTGAAATAAATTTAGAAAATTGTCAATAAATTTTTCAATGTCATCATCAATTTTAACAATCATCAATATTAATGTAACCATACGTTTAGCTATGGTTCTTGATGCATTTACAAATGTATGCTGTAGAAATGTTTCATTTAATAATAAAAATTTAATTTGATTTAAAATTTTAAAATTATTTGTCGTATAAACGATTGATATTAATAAATTTAATGAAAATAGAATTTTCTTTTCATTTCTAGTCGTTAATATTGTTGATGTTAAACAATTTATTGTTGAGTTATCATATAAACGTAATAGACGTGCTTGATGTTTTGTCGAACGAAGTGTTATAGAAATAATTTCAATGGGAAATAGACTTTGTTGAATTGCTGATTGATTTGTTGTTGATGAACATTTAGATTCAAGTACAAGACGAAACTGTTTTGATTTATATGTTAATAAATCATAGGAACATAATTGTATAAGACCTTGATCATGTGTTGGCGATTCTAAATAATCAACTAATGAATATGGACCAGCAAGTGTATCATCATTTGAAAAATTCAATTTCGAATTCAATTGATTGAATTCTATTTTTTGATCCACTTCATTTTGTTCGTTTGAATAACGATATAAAGTAACAAATAAATTTTTCTTATATAAATGTTGTCGATTTAATGTATAACGAAATTCAATTGTATGTAATATGCATGGTGTTGCTGTTTGTATATCAAATACATGTACACAAGGCATGATTTGTTGATTTGCTGATGGCTGTTGATTTATTTGTGGTTGCTGTAAACGCCATGTATGGCGATCAATATTTGTTTTTGTTGTATCAAGTGTATCGATCCAATATGATGAATTGACTTGAGCAAAAAAATATGTTATAGGTGATGAATCAAAAGATGTAAACGAGAGAAGCGAACGAAGGGTTGATATTGAATAGGAATTCGAATTTTGATCATCTGCGGAAGATTTTGATTGAGACGGATTGATTGACGATGTAGTCTTTCTATCGTCGGATTGTATATTAGTAAAATAAGTTGGAAATATATCACGAATATTGAACTAAACAAAAAATAACCATAGCTATTTTTTTTTCTTGATCTCTATTTGTCTTTGTCTTCGAGTACATTCAGTGTCTCGGATTATTCTTCTTTTCAAATCTATAAATTTTCGATCTATAATCATGAACAGATTCAAAAATGAAGCTTCAGATCTACATAAAACTCTCCAATTATGTTCGTACAGCTCACTGTTTCAAAATAGAGAAAAACCCCAGAGATTCTTGAAAGAAAGTTGAGTTTCAGTCTAGTAGTGATTAGACTTTAAATGATTTATAAATAATTCTATATAACTTTTTTTTTCATAAAGAAAATTTTGATCACACATCTCAAGATTTGCTTCAAGAAAAAAACACTACTAAATGAATAATTGTCAAGTATATAAACAAATTATAGATGTTTTTGTTAACGACAGATAGATTTATTTATTTATTCTACCGATTTAGCAGCATATTTTTTCAATATCATTTTAACTTATTCCTTACAGAGTAAATAAGTTTATATACTAGAATGAGACGCTCTTGATATGCAGTGATGTTCAATCGTATAACTACAAAATCTGTGATAGTTCGTTAACAAGATGCGTACTAGATATCTGTGAATGTGAATTCTTATCTCTAAAATTCGTTTAGATCCTGTTTCGAAAACAAAAACAATAGACTGCCATTGAATTGACGAAATTTTCATTTAAAATGCAAACCTTTTTAACGCCAATATCAATAATCCACGCATAAATCGTATCCGTGCCTCTAATATGAACACATTTTTCAACGCTTCCAATTGTTTGTCTATCTGCTAAAATGCCAATATTATGATTCTCTTGATTATTATCAAAACCCATCGAGCGATAAACATCATAAAGCATTATATGTCCAGATTTAAAACAAATTAGAAAGCATTTTCGTTTTAATATTTTATTTGAATATTGATCTTTGTTTTGACATTCACCAGTACCGTCGATGTTATCGTCACGTTCGATTTCTAAATTCTCCTCATTATCACTAATTATTGATTGTTCATCCGTATTTATTAAATCGTCATCATCTAATACAATCGAATTTATTGAATCAATATCAATGTCGCTTGTTGATGATTGATAAATACAATGGTAAAAAACTACTTTTAATGTCAAACTCGTTTGATCATATTCGATACCATAACCATGAATACATTCTGTTGTATTTATTAAAAGTAACATTTTTGTTTTAGTTAATTGATAGAGAAAAGCTTGTTTAGGTATTCGTTTAAAATTTGAAAATTCAATCAAATAATCATATTTATTATTTGTTTTAGTTTGTTCATCTATTGTTGTTGCTGTTGTTTCTGTAGGTTCTTCAGTGTGTGGACTATTAGTTATTGTTGATGTACGTGACGGAATTGTATTGTCATAATGATTTAATGTTGTCGTTGTTATTAACAGACATTTATTACTTTCATGTAATTGAACAAAATAAAAAATAATATAACTTTCATTGTCAGTTGTAATTGGTAATGGATACATTGTTATCGCAAGCGGAATAAATTTTAAATTAAAATAACGTCTCGTTGTTAAACGATCAAACTGTTTAATAAATACAGTTTCATTATTAGTAGTATTTTCTGAGAAGTAGTTTTCTTCAGGAATATTTTCTGTTGTTAATTGCTCAACAAGATTTTTTAATGACATGATAGTTTTTATATGAATTACATTTGTGGTATCAACCGAACGTAGGATCCAATCAGAATTTAAAAATAATAAATTATGTTCATTGGATATCAATTCATTTGATTTAATTAACCATTTTTGTTGTTGTTGATTAGAGAAAATTTTCTTTCCGGGTTGAATTGAACATGTAGTACGTAATGGTACATTTTCAGTAAAGTCACCCTTTATAAATGGACAATTTGGAGAATGACGTCCATGTTCTGTCCATGGAGAATCAGATGGTTCCCAACAAACAAGTGTGACAGTACAAGCAAAACATAATGCACGATCGTCATTATCTTTCAATGGTGAATAATAAAAACCAGCTTTAGCCATACTTTCCTAATTAAAAAAAATATAGAATATATTGATTGATTTAACTTTCTGTATCAATTATAAAAATTCTTTATGATTAATTGTATGACAGAATTACCAATGTATTATTATTTTCGTGTCATCGAATTTTGCTAAAAGTTAGCTGTAGATTTGAAAAAATAAAAGGGTAAATATTATTTTCGAGTAGCTCATGTTTTATGTAAGTTTTTTGTCAAATTTCTTCTATGATGCTTTCAAGAGGTAACTAGTCATTATATTTAAAATAATTGTTTCTATGATGAATAGTGTTCATACATCTTTTCTATCTGATGAATGTCTTTATTCCATGATATCGAAAATATCTTCTGTATAAGCCTTCATTGGCTGATGTTATATTGAAGGTTGTCAGTCAATGAATGGAGAAAATTTCTCTTTGCAGAAATTCACAACATTAGACTTATGATCGTAAAGATTCCTCTTGAAAATAATCAGAAGATTCTATCTTGTCAGTTGACGACTAAACAGAACACTAAATGCTTTTATTTATTCATTTTGGCCAAACCGTTTATATTGACTAGTAATATTAAGGATAAGATCAAAACTAGCGTACTGTTCTAAAAGTATTGTAAAAACCTTTCTGACTATTTGTAATAGGATTTTAGAAATTCAATTGGTCGCTAAATAAATAATTGTTTTTCTTCCAAATCCGAGAAGAACTAACTCGGATTATAAGTAAAGATGACCCAAATCGATTACTATTACATATAGAAAATTTTCCTTGTGATTTTCACAATAAATCTCGAATATAAAATACATTATGACTTACTGGTGAAAGCCATCGATAAGCTGCATGTGGCCAAAGTGTAAACGTTCTATATCGTGTTGCTTCACTAAACATTAAGCGTTCACGAGTAGTTCTACCACCTGCATTAAAAAAACTACTCGGTGGTGTTGTCATCGACGTTAATGGTGCTGCTATAGCAGCTGTTGGTGTTGGTGTTGCCGGTGCGGTTATTGCTGTCGCTGATGATGGGGACGATGATGTTTCTAATGTTGATCCAATCTGTTCATCTGTATTTATTATTGATGATTTTTTATGATGATAATATCTTGTTAGATAATCAAGTAAAAGACCGACAACAACAATGCCAGGTAATGGTGAACACATGTTTTGATTTTGTTGTATTTGTTGTTTATATAAACGTAAGATATCAAAACAAATCTTTATTGCATTAAGACAATCGTATGAAAATTGTAGTAGATTCCACGATGATGATGATACATGTTCACTGAATTTCTTTTTTAATAAATCATAAAATTCACTGATATGATTTGATATTGATAAATCTAATGTTGCTAACAATTGGATTAATAATTGTGCATCGCCGTATGTTACTTCAATAAGAACATGACAATTTTCATCATTTATTGAGCCAATAGTTGAATCCAGAAAGTACAGACCTTGATATAATTGTCGTACATGAATATGTGTTGATGTCAATAAGAGAAATTTATCATGGCATGATATTATTTCATAATATTCATTTGTATTATTTAAAGGTAATGTACGATGAAATAGAGTTGATAGTTGATCAGCACTACGAACAATTATTTCTTGTTTATCATTAAGATAAATCAATGAGTTTAATGATGGGTTATAAACAATTGAGCGCAGATGATTATCAATAGTTGTTGTTATTGATGGATTTTCGTCAGCTTTAGAACTTGTCGCCATAGAATACGTTGATAAAACGATAGTTTAAATTAAACTAACCATAAATCTACAAATAACTAGGAAAATTTTGTGCTGAAGAGTTCTATAATGGAAATGAATTATTTCTTCATTGTGCAATGATGAATCATTTGTTAGCATATTGTTATCCAATTAGATTTATTTAGCAATAGAGACAATAGACTAGATAAATAAATCAAGAATAAAATATGAAAATGTTTATTTCTTATTGGCATTGACGTATTTATATCATTAAAATCTATTGTAAATCGTGCATTGAAACGTGTCAGTCATGAACGACATCTACCAAGTATACTTTCCGCATGGAGATCAACAGAAGTAAATTTGTATAAAGTTTCAAACCAATTTTCTTTTCAACATAATTTGAAACAAAACAAATATTTTTCTAATCTTCTAATTTACGTTTGTCTTGTATCAGCTTTTTTATTTCACGAGAATTATAGTTTAGATTTTGTTAAAATGTGTACAGGATAAGAATTTTCTTTGACAGTCATTAACAAAAAAGTCGTCAATACTTTAGATATATCCAATGTTCAGCAGTGTCCAAGGGCTGAGAAATAGAAACTTCTAATCTGCCGAGGAATTGTCAGTGTCACAGTGATAATTTCTACAAGTAATGGAAATCAACCAGTGGTTTTCTCATAGTCCCAATATCCACGAAAGTCGCAATATTGCTTTTTTAAAATAATTTGTGCGCAGAACTATTGATTTTCACAATTTGGTAGGTGAAAATGAGTGTAAGAACAAAAAATATTGTGAATATTCCATATTTTTACCTTTGGTATGCAAGGAACTGTAGGGAACTGAGAAAGAATTCCTAATTCTCAGTACTTTGATACTTCTCCTTTTTTTTCTCATTGTGTAAGAAACCACTTAATTAAAATGCCTAGTCTATAATAAACGAATCGATGCAATTTATTGTCTTGCTTGCAACGATAAAAATTGTGGTGTTCCATCTTGTTCCAATCAACAGCTATTCAAAAAGTGCTCACGCGACCTTTTCTTCCTCTTACTAGACATAAGTGCTCACTCCACACCTGTAACAATCTTCTCGCTGTCGGTCAGTCTCATTCATTCAGATACTGAAATGATCAGATATCTATATAGAGAGAGAAATATTTTTGTTACAAAAATTTCCAAATAAAAAATATAATTGTATTTCAACAGATTTGAATATTAAAAAGATATCTAAAATGCGTTTGATTGTCTCTCTTATTAGATTGTTTTTCTCTTTGCAATAGTGCCATATATATTGATATTGAACGAGTCACATAGATTAAAGAAAATAAATCTTCGTGGAATATGAGTATCGAAAGAAAAAAAACCCAAAAATTTAGTTGTTTCCTTAATAGTAGTATAGTAGCGATAGATCTTTAATTTGTCATGGATACTAGATGCTAGATTATAAAAATGATGGTATGTCATTAGCATTTAAGTTAGAAAAAGCGCATAAAAGATTGTAGAGTAGTACTTGATTTGCTGATGGTACTGAGCAACCTTTTATTGAAAAAGGCCAGACCTAGTAATTGGCATGCACATGAGAGATATTTTTCATTACGGTTTAAAAGTTTGAAAGAACTTATCATCGTACACGATCACTTTACGCAGTTTTCTGAAGATTGGAAAATGAAGATACTCATTTTATATTGACATCTGCAATTAAATAAATTTTTTAATCAGATAGATAAATTATCTCAATAGTAATAATTATTATTTACACGACTATGAATAGGCCTTGACTCATTGCATGACATTGCGAAAAACAAAAATTTTTATGCTGTCGCTCTCTTTTTTTAATTAGATGCTTTTTGGCTTCATAGGAACTATGCTTAACTTAAGATTTAATGGTTAAGAACAATAAGACTTCTTGTATTCACAGAAATATGTGTTTAGTAACTGCAACGTTTCCTTATTGAACTTTTTTGATAAGTTCTATGCAATCTACCCGCAGTTGTACTCTTTTGTTCCAGAAATAATCTTCGTTCAAATATCGTTTCAATAGTTGAATTTCACTAAAAAAGAAAAGAAAATTTCCAATGTTATTTAATTTTTTTAATGCTCATGCGCGATATATGGTATATATGTTCTTTAATTAAAAGTTTCCATAAAAAGATTAATGGTTCTATGTAATATCTGACGTAGGTAACTTTTATGCCTCCAGTGAATTATTTAGTATTTGTGCTTTATCTTATAATTGTTGTATAATAATCGTGTTGAATTTCTGTTGAGTGTTCGACAATGAATTAGGAATAAACTTCAATTGATTAAAAGATAGTTATCAGATCTATCGTGGCTTAATTATAATAGTTTTAGAATTGTGATTATGATTTTTTTCCTTTTACTTTAAATGAAAGGCTACAATAATCATCTGTCGTTATTTTCATAATGTGTTTTAGTTTAGATAAGCACGAGAAAAATAAACAGATAATAGAAGTCTAGAAATATCGTTACATGGAATATATTGAAGAAGATAATATAAGATATAGACTGATTTATATTATTAAAACAACTATGTTGAATGTATTAGTGAATAATCACATTGCCAAGTATAGAAAATATTTCATTATTAACTATTTAAGATTCTTTTATACAGCAAAAAAACTAACGTATTGCTTTTTTTCTTCAAGCACACTAGTCTGGCACAACATGCAGATTCCTATGAATACAAAAGATCGTTTATATACTATTATTGGATTTTTTTATTAATAAATATGTAAATATTGATATATACTACTGTATTATCTAATGACTGAATTAATTTTTGTCTTCATATATCGAATTTCATTAATAAATAATCGATGCATACTAATATTCAGTTTTTTTGTCTCAATAATTAATGTCTTTTCTTCTAACAAATAAATATTATCAAAGAGCTATTCGATTAATTATACTATATATATATTTCTATAGAACACATCAGTAAGTCTTTAATATTCATATTGCGATACTTAAGTTGTTCTTTAGCATTTTTAGATACATATTCGTTTGTATGTTTGTTTTCGTATTTCTAATGGTTCTTAGGCGTATAAATTCACTTTTACTGTAGCAAAAAAATGAAATCAACAAAGTAAAAAGCAGTCAAGCAAAACTTTATAGTTGCTGCTATGCTTACACTCATCATACTTGCTTAGTCATGCGTAGCAATCATTTAAAAGGAGTACAGAATGATAACTATAATAAAAGCACAATATTGATTCGTTTCAGTTCGTGCACGATATTTTAAATTGACATAACATTGCACTAGTTTAGAAATATTTTTAAAACAGAAACATGAGCAAGAACAATGATGATCATCTAATAAAAAGTGACAACCATTCTTGTGGCTATAGAGGTCGATCGAAATCATCCATAGTGCGCGATTCAAATGGTTCTGCTAGTACTTTTAGACGATTTTATCAAAGTGGCGGAAGAGATTATGAACAATATCGTCGTTGGCTTAAAACATTATCCGAATCTGAGCAGCAATCATCACCAATGAATTCATCCAATGAAATGATTCAACAGTAAATAACTAAAGAATCTATTTTACAATCTAAAAAACAGGAGAAAAAGAGTCTTTATCGATTTTTCCTAGGCCTAGAAATATCGAATCCAATGTAAACAGTGAATTACGTCGCGTATCAATATCATCATCATCAAAATTCTATCCACAACAGTTTACATCAGCGCCAAAAATTACACACGTCTATCCATTATTGAAACCAATTCGCCACCGTGTACCCCTAAAAAGAAATTCTGAACTCTCATTACCATTGCCGACATTTTTGTCTTCGCTATCGACAGCAACATCGTTCGAATCACATAATGCTTTTCCACGCGAATGTTTTCATATTAAAACCGAATCTATTTCTTCTCCAACGCCATTTACTGATTGGTCTGTAACCGATGTCGTTCATTTTATTAAACAACATTTTCCCGAAAAACATATAGCTCGAGTAAGATATATATTTATTTTTAAGTTTTCTTTTAAAATTTTATTGAAATAATTTATTTCGTTTAAAAAGAAATTTATGCAACAAAAAATTGATGGGAGTACACTACCATTGTTAACTGAAGATCATTTAACCAGAATATTTAAAATGAAACTTGGCCCAGCATTACATCTACTTACTCTTATATCTACTATGCAAATGCATAATTTTTCGAATAATATCGAACGATGAAGATCTTTGTATAAATTGCATATTATTAATAAAACGATCGATTCAGTTTTGTTTTTAGTGTTGTTATAACGACTATTGATGTTCATAGGGTCTTGATTTAATTAATTTTAGACTGGCGAGATTGTGATTCATGTTTTAAAAGCGTATCTACCTATGATTGTAAATATACGTTAAGTAATATGCCCGATCAATTAAATAGGTGATGTGACACATGAATGTGATTATCGTCAAAAAACAATATTTTTGTTTTCGTAATATAAAACACGCTTTTTGTTTTGTATAGACAAAGCGGTTTTGAATCAACACATCTATTTGATGAAGATCAATTTATACATGTTCAATGTTATGAATTGTTCTGAAGCTTTGTTTTAATCATTTCACTATTGCAACTATATTTGGTTTTATTTCTTAATGTTATTTGTAATATTTCATTTTTTTTTTATTGAAAATGATAATTAAGTATAGATTAAATTATTTTCTCGTTTATAGTATAGTTCTTGAGATCGAATGCGTTGGTTTCTATGAGTAATGCACGATGACTAATAATAATTCATCGATTTCATTCGCAAAAGTTCAATATTTTACTTGAAAATAAAATATAAGTGTAAATATTCGCGTTTGGCTTCATATTATTTTATGTTTTCGTTATGTTTGTAGCTACAGCTTATATATTCACCGATAGAGAAGAATAAAACTTATAGAAACCAATACGAATTATGAATGATGAGTTAGATCAGTATTATTACTCTTGAAAAATAACATAAATATCATAAGACTATAATAATCTAACGTCGTTAATCGTAATCATATGTTTAAACTCACATATGCTCTAACTCTGGATAAGTATGCTATCGAATCCTCACTAATGCATGGTATGGAAACAAATGATCTATTTATTTATTAATGTTATGAAAATGATCGTTACTTACTTCTAAGCAAGTCTGACATCGAGTCAGAATGATCGTAAATCGTTGAATGCTGGCTTGACACATAGTGCATTATTGAGATCGTATCTGTACGTATGCCATATGTCTAAGATATCATCATAATACGCATTACGTTTTACAATTCATCAACGTAAAGATGAAAACAGTAAAATATAGTTTGTATAACTAAGATTATTTCAGGCTAGGATTATAGTCTAGAAGACAATGTGATTTTGTTTTGTTGCTTGTCTTTTTGTTTTCTTTATTTTATGTTTTCCCTTGATTTGCAGAATAAAAACAATTGTTTATTCAACCAGATTAAGCCTTCAATGTGATTAGCGTTTATTTTTCTCTATTTTTTGTTTTGTCATTGAAATGATCATTTTCGCTTTCAATAACTTTCTCATGTTTTTATCTCTTATGAACCATGTATTTTATGCACTCAGCAATCAAATCGTCTCCATCGAGATAGTCTTTTTTCAGCAGAACAACAGGAAATAAAAATAGAAAGTTCGTCACGAACATTTGATCCAAATAAAATAAAGACAATTTAATTATATTATTAAATAGAGGAAGTTATGTGGCATATCGAGCTATTCTATTATTTTGTTCCCGATTTGTTTCTAGTATATTCGAATAGCTTTTTCAATCGATTATATTACTCCATTTTTTTTTCGTTCTCGCAGACTAGTTCTTGATGAACATGTTTTATCGTATTATCATATAATGTAATTGTTGAGCGTATAGAGAAAACATTATCATGTTCAATCTCATGTGCATTTATTTGCGCTGGTTTTCCGAAAGAAAAAAAAATGTGCTAATTGAGATTCTGGTAAGATTGGAAGAAAACGAAGGAACAAACTAAACAGAGGAAGCGATTGAGTCAGTCAATAAAAGAGGATTATTGTTTGTGTGTGCCATGTTGTTAACAACATCATGCGATAATAACTTCCGTCTGGCATAGGCTTTGACGAAACAGAAATAACAAAGTAGCGGAATCGCAATCAGCATTTTGTTCGTGTGACGTATACACTTCGGTACAGCTATAATAACAAGTACATAGATCATTTTGATATTATTTGTGCATTGATTCTCATAAGTTAAATAAAAATAATTCGTAGTCGACATTCATTAATATCACTTTGATGTTGCATGATTCATAAAACGAAGATTTTTATCATGAAGAAGAGAAGAAGAAAAAATAGTTGCTTGTCATCATAAGCGTCATTAAATCAGGTTTGAAAAAATAGCCTACATGATTCTACGTCATTCCCAGGTTCAAGACTATAGGTAGAGTTTCTTTTTTGTTAACAAAAAAAGAATTGTAAATTACTATTAAGTGCATGGCTTTAACAGATTCTTTTTATAAGTAATAGAAAGTTGGCAAATAAACAGATATACACGTGTGCTATTGTTTGTATAAGCTAATAATAACAGAAATATCACTTGAAATTCGAAAGAAAAATTATAAATTATATAATCATGTTCTTTTCTCTTCTTTCACTAAATTGTCAATAAGAACTGAATAAGAATAAGTATTCGCTATTTGTTCCATTTGATCGCTTTGATGTCTTAGGATAATTTTCCATAAATGTCATGCACAAAAATCTGCTTCATATTTTTATCTTAAGCCAACACATGCACAATGTTCTATTTTTGTTTTCTATTTCTACTAATCTGAATGAAGTAGTGGAAAGAACAAAGATAGTTAGAGAGACAGAGACAGAGACAGAGACAGAGACAGAGACAGAGAGAGAAACTGGAAAAATATGAAAATGTAGCATACAGCCGACATTTTTTCTCTTGCTATCGAGCGATGCGACGCATTTGATAAAGAGCTGACGTCAAGCATTTACAGTCTCTCTTTCTGTCTCTCTGTCTCTTGTTTTTATAACGGTCGTTATAATCTATAATAGGATATCTTGTACATTAGGCGACTAACAAATTTTTATATACATAGTTGCAAATCTTTTATATCATCAGCCTATGTATCTTATATATATACATATATATAAGTGAAGATGATGGGCTCGCTGTCAGCACTGATGAATTTTATCCAAGATAGTCGTGCCGAGAAAAATATGTTTATATTCAATGATCAATCTAATTTTTGTTTCGTTTCCTTTTTCTTCTTTCTTTTTCTTCTGTAATCTATCTTTAGAATAATATGAAAGGACCCATCGAGATATTGGTTCATATTACTACTATTAATAATAATCATAACAATAATCAATGTCGAACAGCTCAACACGTAAGTTGTTTTACAAGAAGTTAATGCCTTACGTTAGCAAATTTCATCATTGATTTTTCTTCTATTGAAAATATGATTAATTACAGAATACTTTAGATGGGATGATCTTGACGTTATTTCAGAGATGAAATGATTGATTAAATCGAATGAACACTTGAGCTCCTGAATGCTCTTGATTTTCTCATTAAATCGATCGTATTATATTGGATTCCTTATTTTATATAGCCTATTAAACTGTGTTTCTCCTAAGTTTCATGTATTTCTTGCCAGTTACGATTTTTATGGTCCAATTATAGAAATTAGTTTTTGTTTACAACTGTTAGAGTTATAGAACGAGACGTATTTTTCTTCTGTAAACACAAAACCTTTTTACTATTTTCAAAAACTTTTTGCAAATTATAATTGTTTTATTTAAAAAATACAAGTTCATATTATGTTTCTTCCGCTATTGTAAGTTTTGGCTATATCTTATTTTTGCTCTTTTTTTTTTTAAACAAGATTATATTTTATATTTTAATTTCCAAAGTACATCTATGTTTAAGTAAAAGAAATAAGAAGAATAATGAATAATCTGCGTTTGCTCAAGGGAGTATTTTTTTCCTTCCAAAAAATTTAATCGTAAAACTCCTGGAAATAATTGATGCATTTAAATAGTCATTTTTTATTTTTTAAATAATTTTTACGTGTTTTTTCTTTGTAAATAATATAATTATCTCAGTATGAAAAAGAAAACTTCGACCGGTAGTAGTTATCATTGTTAAATTTATTCCGACGTGAATTATTTATAATTTTTTGTTTTTGCTTTACAAGATATGGACGAGGGTATTTATCGAATGAGTTTTGTCGAAAGTCTACTTGTTCTTATCGTTATTGGTTTATGGCTATTGGCTGTTATTAGTTTAGCAAGAAAACTTGAAAGAATTTGCAATCCTCCATCAATATTTCCTAATTATTCATTACACACTAAGCCAAGTATAAGTCCATCATCACGTCGCGGTCGACATTCAAATGAATCAGTGCATTCAACGCTTCCACCACCAATTAATTTTGTTCGTGCAACATCAGAACCTGCTATTGATGCATCACCTCGTGCAACTATTTATGTTCGTTCGCCAAGTGAAACATGCTTGCATGTTAAATCAACGTCAACATTACGTATGTCAGCTATGTCACAACATTTAAATTCGCCTAGTACGCTTGAACTAGGGAACAGTTCAATGAGCCACAGAGCTGAGTCACTAACTGTTCCTCGTACTAGTAGTTATCATATACGTGTTGAAACTTCTCAAAGACCATTACCGGCACAAGCATTACTAGATCCGAACCGTATACCGACTATAGTAAGACGAAGTCTTTTAGACTTACATCGACGCACTTTATTTTCGAATACGATGTCAAATTTTTCGCCTATTCGATGTATTGTCACAGCGGCAAGTAATAATACAAACAGAAATGGACCACACGCGGTAACAACGATACCAGTAACAACAAGTGTTAAAGTTCCATTACTAAATAAACATCGAAGAGCGAATGAAACAGATGAAGATGAATGGTATCGAGGTAAATTTATTATTCAAATCACAAAATTATTCTTGAGAACATCCTGTGTCGATATGTTTTTATGTTAGAAACTAGTTGCATGACAACCATGGAGTTCTTTTTCTTTCTTTCTTCGTCTTATCAGAAGAGAAGAAAAAAAAGGGTAAACATACAAAAAGAAAAAAAAACTAAAAGAAAAAGACATCATACATACATCGTTTGCTACATTTCTTTTTTGCTTCCGACGACCATGTCGTACTTTGAAAAAAAACGAAAATACACCGAAATCTATAGTAAAACTGAACATTTACAAGGATATTTAGAAGAAAAAGTACAGATTATTTTATTACTTTTATACTTCTTTAATTTTAATTTTTTTTCTTTTCACTCTTATTTAGACTCGCAATCAAGCGACTAATTTATACCAATTTCTTAAACCGTCGCAACGCTATGCAATTCAAATGGAACAATTTCGTTCTCAAATGAATTTAAGTTACCAACCTCCATTACCACGACCACCACCACATGCATCCTGGTGATCTATTCTATTGTGATATTTCAACAACAGAACAATTATAATCGATGGAACCGATAAATTCTCTATATTATATTTTTTTTTACGAAACTCATGTTTTTTTTTTTGATGGAAAAATACATTTATTATATACAATTCGAGAATATTAAAAGGAAATAGGCATAATACCTAAAACAAATTTATTCACACACAAAGTTGCAAAGAAAAAACAAAAAAAATAATCTTATTAATATCGAAAAATAATAATTGGCAACGATATATTAGCTGTTTTTATCACTATTTTGATTGATTTGTTACTTAAACCAGATTGAACCCTTGATTATGCTGAATGGCTTCGAGTAATTTAGTTTTTAGAATTTCCTTTGAAGAATACGTTGGTAAATCAAGAATGTTGAAACATGTATGACTAGCAGGTAGATGAATATCGTCGGTATGACTTCTTTGAATTGTCATTGGCTTAAAAAAAGAAAATGAAGAGAAAAAGACAACAATTAAACGATACAAAATCAATTCGATTTATTTATTTATTTACTAATGTTTGACTCCATCCGAAGACAGGAACTCGATCAGAACCGGTAAGAAATACTAAAATATAACAAACATATGTAAGTGTGTGCGAATAAAATGTTTTTCTTTCTTGTTCAATGAGATAAATAAACATTGATCTTTTAGTATATAAAACATTTTGTCTTGCTTCTAAAATGCACAACTTTACGAAAATTGATTATTATGATTCTCAGAATAGCTATGTAACATTATGCTTCTTTTTTTTTTTTTTTTTGAGGCAATATTTCCTTTTCTAATAAATCATTTTCATCTAAACGTTAAACAAGTTTATAGGTTGCATGAAGAATTGTAATTCTGCATGCTACTGAATTATAGTAGCGTGCTTCGATCTATCACAGGACATCTATATATTATAACAGGAGGCATTCTTTTGTATCTCAAAAGATAATTTATAAAAATAAAGATGAAATTTATTTTTATACTCGTACATAGAATCTTTAATATATAAGAGGCATATATGAATAAAAATGCACTTGACCTTCAAATGAATTGAGTATCGCATATATTGTACTATAGTAATTCTGTAGAGATTTAGCTCGAAACTAACTTACTTTGCTAAATCAGTGTTTTTTTAGACTAGTTAATTATTGAATTAAGACGATCGGATTTAATATTAATGAAATCTTTTTTCCATTAATTAATGAAAAGAATTAGAAAAGAAACCTTCAAAATAAAGAAGTTTTATGTTAGTAATGATAAGCTTGTATAATTCAATTAATAATCGAAAGAGTCACGAACGAAAGAAACATTAAGAAAAGTGAATAGTATTCATCAATGGTTGTGTTTGCCTGAACGTTTAATTCTCTATATACTTATATAAATACGTTTGCAATCATTTAACTGATAGATATTGCCAGATTTGATTAGATGAACACTGTACTAAATTTTAGGTTCAGTTTATAATTATTAGTTACTAAATTTGAGTGAATATTTTATAAGAAAGAAAACTAGAAAAATCTATGAATCTCACCATAGTCTTGTTAGATTCAATCGGTAATCTGTGGAAAATATTTTCAAATTGTGAAAGTTTTATTTTTGTTCTCTTATGAGGTTCATTCTTTTTATTTATTTAGAAGTAACATTTTTATTTTTCAAGCTGAGAAGAATTATTATTATCCAGAAAGCAAAAGGATGTATGAAAACTTCTGAAAAGCTTCTTTTAAGATATATGAGAATAATTTATAAGGCCTCGTTTTCTGGGACTCTCATGCATTAAGGTTTGAGCTAATCGATATGAACATCATAATACAATCTTTTTATAGATATTTATCTTTCCGTTGCCTTGTTCTTACAAGTAAGAACAACAATCTAATTTTAGAAAATTACAAAATTTTCCAGTTGACAAGCCACTAGTTACGCTTTTCTGGTATATTGATATCTGTCATATTCTTGTTAAATTTCGATTTAATTTGATTAATAGTTGTTAAATTAAAAATAAAAATTGTTACTATTTTTAGAAATATCACTGCTGGTGGCAAATGTTAAATTGTATTTGTTATTACAGAAAATGTACTTACAAAGAAATTTCTTTTTTTCAATTTCATTCATTTTATGAAATACTTGCCAAAACCACTGGCTAAAAGTAAAGCTTCGGTGTTCAAAAATGTCAATAATAATATTTTCTTGTTTCTGACTTACATAACACGATGATTAGCATGATATTCACCTTTGTATTCGGTTTTCTTTTGAAATTCATTCCAATCATAGTGTGTATTGCCAACCTGGAATAAAAACAGAAACGTTGCATCTATTTATTAGTATCATTTTTTCAAAAGACTATTTACCACAAATGACATCAATTCATCCGGATAAAATAACTCTAACGGTTTCGAATTGATAACACGACGAAAGCCAGTTGAAAAAGCTTGAAATTGCATTTCACATGATTTATTGAATATATAATCAACATATAAATCAACATATTCACGTTTATTTGCTTGATTTACCATTATAGATGAACCGCCTGGTTTTAATTCAATTTCACGTGTTTCACCAAAACAATCACGTTCAATAACAAATGCAAAACAAAGCGCACTTTCAAGATCATCTTCTGTATAATTTAACAATGATTTAAGACTTAGATATATCGTCGGTGATAATGATTTCATGTCGTCAAGATCAATTTTTCCTTTGTTTAATAATTTTTTATATAACGCTAACGGAAATGGAAGATCAATAATTGTTACATTGTAAACGGCTAATGCGCAAAGTGTCTGAAAGAAAATTTTAATTCAAAAACAAAAAACGATTAAAATGACTTTTTTTTGTATTTAATTTAAAAAATATATTAATAAATCAGTAAGAAGACATGTACTATGTATGAATTTACATGACATTATTTCAAAGGTGGTTTACATAAACCTATTACACCTACGGACTTCAATAGCGCTTAACTAATTAATGGTTATTTTTTTATAAAAAAGTTTTACATAAAACCAGTTTAATCCAGTATTTAGCAGATTTCACGATTGAAAATGTTACATTTTCTTTAAAAATTGTATAAGGTTTTCGTTTTCTTTCAAAAAAAAAGTGATTTTGTAGATATCTTTAGCTTTATTCATTATCTATACAATTTTTTTAAATCGATTTCGCTTTCATGAGGAAGAAGATAAACATAAGTCAATATTTGTTACGAGTATTTACTAGATTCTATCTCAATAAAGAACTATGCTAAGAATACGTTTACCGGTTCAATGCCGTTTTTAATGAAAGTGTTAATTTACAAGATTCATATCGATTTTCTGTGTAAGAATCTCTTTGGCAGAATCGATTATTGATTTTAAGTCCGTTCGCGATAAAAAAAAACAATAGATCCAAACAGTATTATTAGAAAACAAAAGGATATTTATTAGCTCAATTGTTTCTACGAACAATAGGATTAATTCTTTTATTATTTGTTGCTATTTTTTGATTAATCTATTTACAACAATCGACTTATAGTAACAACCCAAAAGTATATCAATCGGGCACAATGACATCTCAACGACTTTTCTGATTGTTAAATGCTACAGTGGTTACTTGCCATTTCTCTGATCTTTACAAAAAAAAATAATAGTTATTTCGGTATTTCTAGATATACTATAAAAGGTCAATATCAGAAAAGAACTATGACGATATTAATGTATCCATTATTGCTTTCATCTTATCAAAAACAAAACAGTTCAAACCGAAAATATATCCATTTCGTAACCAAATCTACAATAAATTTGAATTTATTTGACGCTAATACTCACTCCAATTAATTTAAACATTGTTTCATCTTCAGCAGTATGTTCAGAAAACCAAATGGTATTTGTTTCATCATAAACAGCTAATAAAATAATAATAATAAAACTGAATAACATAATTAGTTTTACAATTTTTCTTACTAAACATGCCATATTTTGGATCCAATATTTCTTTCGTTAATAAAAGAAAAAATTCTTTGCGTATCCCTCCAGCATCCAGGCCTTCTTCATTTAGAAAATAGACTTGTAATGGCTTTTTAAAATTTTCTTCTTTTTGTTTATCCAACTAAAATAAAAAATTGCATTGTTTTTTATATCAATTGTTCTTTTTTTTTGCAAAATTTTACTTGGTTTATTGTATCTTGAACAATATTGTTACGATTAATATGCAATACAAGTAGAGGATTAACTGTATCGAAATGTGCACCCATCATGGTTTCAAAATTATATAAAAATGCATTTTTAATTGCTTCTTGCATTTCAAGTTGTCCATTATATTGAAGTAAAACTGGAAAGTATTGTTATTTAAAACTAAAAATCTATTGAAATACTTACAAATTTTTGCTTTCAGATCAAATAGAAATGAATATTCACAGAAAGAAATTAGTTTTCGATCCTAATTGTAAATAATAATAAAACATGTTTCAATTGATTAATATTATTTGTTTATTTATTTTACTAACTCCTGTTTGTTGATGCAGCCGCCAATAATCGTAGTCATGTTTGAGGTCAATTGAATCATTAAGTTCTTTCATATAAAATGCGTCGTACGTTAATAATTCCGGTTTTGCCATATTGCATGAAACCTATTGGAAACAGAATTATATATGTTAAATCTACTATTATTATTATTATTATTAGTTTAAATAGAATAGACGTCTTCTTTCAACAAAAAAGATGAGGTATTTTATTATATGCAACAGTAAAAATATACCAGAGAGACTTCTATTTCTTTTTTCTTATTTTGTAATTTCTTAAATAAAAGAATTTTTTCGATAACTAAATAGATTTGCAGATGTTATAAAATCATACCAATGACTTTTTGTTTACTTGAAAATCCTCAAAGCTACTGATATTTTTTTAATCTGTATTTATATGTAAGGTGATGCTGCATGTGAGAAAGAAATTTATTGACCAAACGAGAATATTTATTACCTCTGGTGTAACACTTTCTTACGATGGGTTTTCAATTTCACTAAAGAACTTGTTTCATATAATATAGAAACGTTGAGAACATATAAATTCTTATAGAGACAAGCATCATTCATTGTGATTATCCTCTTGAGAAAACACATAAATTTGGAGAGTTTGAAGGAATCTTGTTTAGAGAGTAACAGCTGGCTTCTGCACAATGTTAAATGTGAATGTTTTATTATTGTTCTATTGAAAGATACTAATGTTTTAAAAAGCAGTGTGATACTCATTACTACACAAGCTATTTTGTAGGACGATAATACGTCGTTTTATTAAAATCTAATTAACGAGAAAAATCTATCAGCTAGCTAATTAATTCGGAGTCATAGCTAATATTTATTAATTTTTGTTTTCTTTCGTTTCGTTTGAGGAATACCAATGGAAAAAATGTTTGATTTACGACACCAGAATTACCACTGACACAGACATTAGGGCAACAGCAAATGTTATCGTGGAAGATGTCTTGCCTTTTTCTATTTAATCTTTCGCTAGACTAAGTAAATCTCATTAAAATTGACTGTCTCCGAACAAATTTTCAAAAAACAAAAGTATAAAAATCATTTTTTCTAGTTGTTATTTTTTTAGAAGAGCTACGAAATCAATTTGAAAATACTACCATAATAATGTAGTATTGTTGTGTCAATAATATAAATATCCAAAATTGTTTTCCTGATATCTGTAACTTATCAATCTATAAATCGTGGGCATATTGCCGACTCCTAAATGATAAACCAGTTTGAATGTTTCTTTAATGAATGTGAGAATTTTCAAATATTAACATGAAGTTTGCTTGAAACGAAGAATTTACAGTTTAGAGAAAAAAACTATAACGATCAAAGCACTTTCAAATCTTACATTGTGCACTTTTTTAAGCAATTCTAATATGGCTCTTAAAAGTATTTGATATTCCTGCGTACGTAATGATGACAATGATGGAAGAATTCGAATAATTTTGATCACAAGAGGTTTGTATATCTGATAAAAATTAGTGAAAATAATTTGTTTTTGATTAAAGTTTGTATAGAATTGTTTACTTCGAGAATCCTTTCAATAAAGGGTCGTCCAACACTTAAAATCCAATAATCCAATACTCGACCATCAAATTTTTGTTTTAAACTCGTAGTTGCTTGAGCAAACGGAGCTGCTACTGTTTCGAGTAGTTCTTCGTTTTCAAATATATGACAAAATGGCAAAATGAGATAAATGCGCAATGCTTCAAAGCACGGAGCTGCTTCAGGTAGTGCAAGAAGTATCGATTGAATATGTTCAAATAACTAGAATTAATACAAAAAGAACAAGAAAACTGTATTAGTAATACGTCGATAGAAAATAAAATAGACCCATGCTTGAATTGTTGAATCACATGAGCGTAGTTTTTCCATCACAGCTATAACTTGATCTAGATCTATACCGGGATTGTTTGGTGATGTGCGGAAATGTGTATCTGGCAGAGCTAAAAATGAACCATTTAAACATGCTTCAGTATTAAACATGCGAGATAGTTTTCTAAAAGGAAAAAAATTATTAATAAACGTTTTTGAGTTTTATTGAGCACAAGTAAACCGTTTAACAGCTGCCATTGCTCCTACAGATTCAGGAGCATGATGAAGCCATTTTGCAAACTCAAGTGTTAATTCAAGAATTGGACGTTTCATGCAATAAATACGATAATCATCTGGATGTTGTGCCTAGACGATCAATACTTTAACGTTTGAGAAAAGAATTCTATCTAGATATTTTAACTAACGTGATAGGAAATTCGAACAAATGTATGATGACCGCCAGCATAAATTCCTAGTACTTGCATGTCTTGATGAATGGCTTCTATGTCATCTTGCCTAGATTTCTGCAATGAGAGCGATCGAACATTATCATGTGACGCTTGTTTTTCAAGCTGAAAATTCCAAAAAAATATGTTTTTTAAGATAAATGAGAGCTATGCTTTTTTTAAAATTCAAATCAACCTGTTCCATAGTTTTATATGGTAAAAATTGTATCGGTAACTTTTGTGGTATGGTGATATAAGATGTTATTTTAGTGTCGTGACGACCTACACAAGCCAAACCAAATACCGATACTTGACCAACATTGGGAAGAAATATAACGGTATGAGATCTAAATAAAATATACAAATGAAAATGAATTCAACTATTTTCGATCTTGAAAGTAACTAATGCTGTTAGGGTCATGCGAATCATAATATACATCATGAAGAAGTTTCGTATCATCTTCTGTACACACTGTAACAATCAACGGAGACGTTAAATGAGAAATTGACAGTGTACTATGTAATGATAAAAAGAAGGAAGTACATCTACTCTAACTTTTAGGGAATTATACGGCACCAAAATCTTTTCTGTTCGAGTTCAGATTTGTCGGAAAACAAGGGTGAGACTTCGTAGGAAAATGCCCGTAGTAACGATTGATTGTCTTTTGTCTTTACTATGGATAAATAATATAAGGCAAAAACTTGTCAACAATATTATACACAGTCTAAGGATGCTTTTCCCCCCACTAAATCGATCTGTTTATTAAGAAAAAACGCTTTCTCTTATAATTATTTACCATTCTATAAGGTTGTTCGTTTTTTGTAAAAAAAAATATGTACAATATAATGAAATTGCACCATTTGATCAACATTAAAATGTAGGAAAGTTTCAGAGAACATCTATTGAATGATGAAATCTAGATGTAATTATATACGAGCTACTATGAATGTTCTAGCATTAAGTTGTTGATTTTCTAGAAAACTGTTTTCTGTCAAGATAAAATTCCTTTTTTTCCGAGATAAACGCACACAATTGAGAATCATTATAGAATGATACATATAATCTAACAATCTTTTTATGAAAGGATTCGATGTGTATTAATAGAAAAAAAGTTCATATCAGAATTTTTCGATCATACTGATTCAGAAACATGAAGTAGAAACTACGGTCTGTCTAAGTTCGAAAAATACCTTTCGTTCAGTACGACTCGTGTAGGTCATTCAATCGGTGGCTTTATGAAATGAAAGTAGTTTTCATAATAAATCTTTCCAAGAATTTTAAATTCTTTTTTTTACAGTTTAAATTAAATTACACATATATTTCAATCTCGTGTTTGATAATCGTACCTGCCGCACGCTATTTGTGTCACTTGTGAACCCATTAATTCAGAAATTTTTTTTGGTAACAATTCATCATTTGTTGAATTATGCCCAAGTTGTCCGTGAATACCACATCCAAATGAAAATACTCCACCATCAAGCGTAACAACTACTGAATGTTTTTCTCCACATGCAGCATATGTCACTTTTTGTTGTTGTAATCCTTTTATATTACTTGGCCATGCACGAGTATCAGTATCGCCTAGACCTAATTGGCCAGCTCTGAAAACATATTTTACATTCTAGTTTCTATAATGCTAGCAGAATATTAACACTTACGAATTGAGGCCACACGTAAAAACTGTTCTATAAAATATGAATCAATTAAATAGAAGTCAATGCGATGTTTTATTTCATATGTTACAAACCCGCTCTTAGATATTATCAATGAATGATAAGCACCACACGCGATATATACAATAGGACAGCCACGTAAACATGTGATTGGAGTAGCAAGTTTATAATCTTTAGAATTTCCTAATCCAAGTTGTCCATGAGCGTTAATTCCTATGGCATAGACAGTACCATCCTAAATAGAATTTGTCAATGAAAAAAAAGAAACTAAACCACTCTATTGACTTACATCAGTTAATCCTAGACAATGAGTATATCCTGCAGCAATTTGTATTACTCGTCTATTATCAAATCCCTTCAGGCATCTATTAATTAAACGTGTAAATTTTTCTTTGAGAGATTTACTAAATATAAATCATTAACATACTCAGGTTTAGAATAAAAGAAACCATCGTCATTTGTTATTTTTCCACTAATAGAACCCCATACGACAATATTTCCATTTGATGTAAGACACATTGAAAAATATTGTCCACATGCTATTTGCACAGCATCCTCACTTTGTGGTAATATCACTTTTTCTGAATCATATAAAAGAAATTATTCAGAAAAACCTTTCTACTTTCTAGTAATTATTTACCTGGTATTGTCGTTCGTCCTTCCCTGCCCAACTGTGAATATTCATTATTTCCTGCAGAACAAACAGTTCCGTCACAAAGTAAAAATAGTGAATGCGTTAATGAACATGCAACTTGTATACATATATGATCATCGAAAAAAGGTATAAGTCGAGGAACGGAGATGAAGCTTGCTAATGATGCAGGGCCTAAACCAAGTTGCCCATGAGAATTAACACCCCATCCTAACATTACTTAATTTATATTCAAAAACAGATTAGCTGACACTTTTTGATAAAAAAATAATAGAAAGTAAAAGGAATAAAAAAAAATATTTAAACTCTAGAAGAAAAAGAAGAAAATTCAATATTAAGAGCATAGCAAAAAAACAAGAGAAAATAAAATTTATGTTGAAAGAAAAAGAAAGCATATTTGTCATAGACATCCTAAGTATATTCATTCTCTAAACATTTTTCTCTCCAACAACTTAACTTATATGTTCTGTTTTAGCAATAAACGGAAGTTAGCCAGTAAAATTTTTTTTCAATACTTCTGATAATATTGACAGATGTCGTAAGAATATTGCATAACCATCCATTTGATCTCATTCTTTTCTTTTTATGTAAAATAAAAGTCTACTTCATAGGTAACTTTAGGGAGTATGAAACATTTATAGGAAGTAGAAAATATCGGTGGCATCCCTTTAAATACCCACATTAAATATATAATTTACGTCATACACAATAAAACACTCGATATATTTATATTTTGAAGCAATGAGAAATTACATCAGCCCTAATATTGCTATCTATCAATAAATATCAAATACTCTGCTTCATCAAGCTTATGCACGAGGATAAAAGATATCTTTCAATGTATTGGAAATTAGTTTATATATAGCGTATGTCGCCAGCAACAAAATGAATTCTATTTAAGTTCATTTTAAATAGTAGAATTATATGCGTTAATCACTCATTATGTATGGTGATAATATGAAACCATATCAGTGTTCTTGACATTTCCAGTTAGCTTAAATATTGAATTCTCTATCAGAATGATACGAAAATGTTTTTGGTCACAATCTAATTTTGTTGAATCGATACAATCTTTCAGATATGCTACATCATAAATTATATGCGCTCTAAATATGCCAGTTCCTTGTGTATGCGTATCTTTCGTTTATATAATTAAATAGAATTATAATAATACAAAAATCTTTTAGATTGAAAATGAATCATCTCGATCAGTAATGATGGATATTTAAAAGCAATTCATGTAGAAACAGTTCTACGATTAGATAGAACAATATATATTATTAAATATATAACATATCGTTATTCTTTGTAAATCAATCATAATCAATGTTTTATGTATATATTTTCAAGATTAGTATCTATACTGAATCAAAAATGATGAATAAACTAATCACATATCATGAAGTCTTGAAGCAAATCAATTTTCGATCTTCTAAATATAGTCATAAACAATAAGAAATTTTTCACAAAACTTAATTATTGCTATAGATAAATTCTCGTTTTTTCAACAACTTTATTCGAATGACATATTCTTTGATATTTATTTCTCATGACAATTCGGTTTCAATCATTGAATTTCTACTGCATCGATTCCGAAATAAAAATAAATAGCAACTAACAGGCAGATATCTTGTGTCTAGTATTAGACCCCGATATGTCAATGGTTAAGACTCGATGATAAAGAAAGGTATGACTTTAAATAATCATCGTATTATACAAGTTAGTATCAAAAAGATCTTTGGAAATACTTTTCGATTTTTTATGCATATGTAAGTTACAAAGTACAAAAAAAACAACGATCTTATCTATTTCTTTTTTAATGAACAACAACAACAACAACAACAATAATAATGCTAAGCAAGATATAATATATTTTGTTTTAACCAAGTCGTTCAAGTGCTTCAATCATTGAAACACTATTTCCACGTGCAACAACCATTCCGATAGGACGTTTTTCACCAGTCTTAACAGCTTCATAAGCCTCGTCAATGACCAAATTCATAAATGGATCAAAGCCACGTAAAACACCGACGACCGTACGATTGCCATTTAATTTTAATTGACATTTTTTGTCCATAAATTTTTTTAATTCAGGTGGATTTGCTTTTCCTAAACAAAAAATTTCTTTTAAATTATTTACATAAAATATTTCCATGAAACTTACCGCTCATGTTGAATACTTTTTCGATTAATCACGAAAATATTTATCTGAAAATGAAAAAACTAAATTAAACTAATCAAATCATAAAACACTAAATGAAAATCTCAAGAAAGATAATAAGTTCTTAGAAATCATGAGCAAAATTTCATCAAAAATTAGGTTTCATTTTTCAGAAGATGTCATGTCTAGAACAATACGAACACTAAAATAAAAGAAATGAATTAATATGCATTTATTAGTTATGATTTTTAAATTACCATTTGCCAGCATGTAATAAATCAAATGCTTCGTTGATCTGTGCAAATTGCATTTTATGTGAAATAAATAAATCAAGATTCATTATTCCATCTTTTGTTTCTTGAACCAATTTCGGTACACTATCACGACTTTTCCAACCTTAAATTCAATTCAAAAACAAAATGTTTTACAAAGCATGTAAATCAGAAACATAATGTAAGTGCTATTAATAGTGAAAAAGAGATAATCTCAAATTAACTAATTTAGGGAATGTTTTCTTCAATATTATTTTACTGACAAGCCTTCAGAAATAGTTCATATATATAATAATAATAATAATAATCAAACTTTATCAATAGCAGATTCTCTATCGAGAAGATCAATATGGAATTCGAATTTTAGTTACCCATACTTCAATAATCAAGTTATACCATGTATCAAAAACAAAACAGCCAATTGCTTACCCCCAAAAGCAGTTCCTTTCCATGTTCGACCAGTTACCAGTTGAAATGGGCGCGTTTTTATTTCTTGACCACTAGCAGCTACACCAACAATAATACTGACACCCCAACCTATTTGATGAAAGATTCTGTTCTTAATAAGAAAAGATTTATTTTATTCATATGAGATTTACCTTTATGAGCACATTCCAGAGCAGCTCTCTACAAGAAGAAAAACAACAATTGATTATTTCAGAGAAATATATAATTAAAGTAAAAATTTAATTTAAATAATTACCATAACTTCAACATTACCAACACACTCAAATGTATAATCAAATCCAGCATCAAATTTCTCAACAAGATATTGTTGTAACTACAATATAAATCAGCATTAAAAACAAAATATTTTCTTTTTCATATCATACTGGATCTTTTAGTTCTTTTGGATTAACAACATCCGTAGCACCAAACTGACGAGCTATAATGTAAATTTTAATATTTAATATCTCGACTAAAAATTTATTAACCTAATTCAAATTTCTCTGGATTTGTATCAATAGCAACAATTTGTGAAGCACCAACTTGTTTAGCACCCTGAATTTAACATTATGTAATAAATAGATATGTCACTGGTGATTGAAACACAAATTCAACAAAATTTTCTCTCATTTTCAAAGGAGTCTACCATGATTCAATAGCATTTATAAGTTACTAGATTTTCTAGAGTTCGTCTGAATGCTGTACAAAACTAGTATTTTTCTATAATAGACTATATCGTTGAGTGTTTTACTTCAAATCAAATATAAACAGACAGTTTTGGTGTGAAACAGCTTTCCAAGAAAATGATTGCTTCAGAAAACGTCAATCTTCTTCATGCAATCATCGAATTCATGCCTATAGAGAACTATTGAATGCATCGAAAACAATATAAAATTATTATTGTAACTCGATTTTATGAAATTTCAGCACACTCCTTAAAGAAAAAAGAATGAAAATTTTGCCAATTCGCGTTTCAATCCCTCATTGACAGCTTCTTTTTCTTGAATTCCTACCATAATTACAGCTAAACCAACAGCACCTAAACCAAAGACAGCAACACGCGCTCCTTTCTCAACTTTTGCTGTATTGATAACGGCACCTAATGTTAGAATAGAATAGAATTGATGTGATACTTTTATAGACAAGTTGATCTAGCAATCAACTCCGAATCATTAGTTGCGAATAACTTTTGATAGGAACAAAAGTTTGTTTGAAAAAATTTGTTGATGATGAAAGTATTAATGAATGCATTCAAAAAAAAAGATACCAATGGCTATTGCAAGGCGACACAGAAGTTTAATTTACATGAGTGTTCACAATATACAATCAAATCTTCAACTTGTAACGATGATCTTATAACTCCTATAGAAACTACAGTATGAAATAGGGCAGTAAAGTTAGATCATGAACGCGCGAATCTAGAATACTTCTCAAACCTACACTTCTGTGTCAACTTCAAACAATTATTAGTATTCTTTGAAAACTAACGGATTGCTTACTGTGTTCCTCTCAAAAGTAATGCGCAATCAAAGATTTCTAGAAGACTTTTCGTTATATTTACCATAACCGGTTGAAACACCACAGCCAAGTAAGCATACTTTTTCTAACGGTGCATCCTTATCGACTTTACACAATGAAATTTCTAAGACCTAAAAAAGAAATTTTTATCTAACATTAAAAGCCTAAGAGAAAATATTTGCTCTACATACAACTGAATATTCACTAAATGATGAACATCCCATGAAATGATAAACATCTTTTCCTTGACATTTATATCGTACAGTTTTATCCGGCATTAAACCTTGGCCTTGTGTTGCTCTGAAAATGTTTCAACGTTTCACTAGTTTGACTAGAGTAAAAACAAGCATACCTTACGGCTTGACATAGATTTGTTTTTGGATTTAAACAATATTCACATTTATAACATTGCGGAATATAGAGTGGTATAACATAATCACCTAAACAACGGTAAACTTAACTTGAAAATAGAACAGCTATTAATAATAATCTTTACCAGGTTGTATCGATGTAACACCTTCACCAACTGATTCAACAATACCCGATGCTTCATGTCCCTAGAAAAAAAGCCAACGTCAAGGAAACCATAACCTTTTTTTAATCTTTCATCAGGCTACGTACAAGAATAACAGGAAAAACACCTTCGGGATCAAGACCATCAAGTGTATAAGCATCTGTATGACATAATGCTGCAAATAAATTCTAAAATGAAAAGAGAAATGTTTTTTTTCGTTGTATAAAAAATAATATAGACTATTTATACCTTAATTCGAACTTCACCTTTTTCAGGTGGTGAAACTTCAATTTCTTCAAACTTCAGTGGACTTTTAGCACTCCAAGCGATTGCTGCTTTACATTTGATTATTTTCTAATAGTATAGAAACTTACATGATGAATGTTTAACAAACAAAAAAATAATATACTCCTTGTGTTGATGAACGATCGGAACTCATTCTTAAAATAGAAATCTATATAAAATAAACAAAGAAAATAAATTATATACAACATTATTAAGTTCTATAAAAATATGATTCAAGTATAATTGAACGTATCTTCGCACTAGTTTAGTATTAAAATTTGAAAAAAAAGTTTTATTCTTTTCATGTTAACCTCATATCTACCACTAAAACTATGATGAAACTAGATAAGGGAGAATCTTTCTTTGGAAAGCCAATCCAATCATATGCATAGATATAGATGTCACTTTTGATATCTTATAAAATGGAAAATTTCGATACAAAACAGACCAAAATCAAATTTGATTTTTAAAATTTGATTCTTTATTATTGTTTTGTTAATTTTCATAAAATAAAAATGATTCATCTTTATCATCAACATGCATACACATTCATTCATTCATTGATCAACGAATTTACTAGGAAACAAAAGCAAAAGCGTCCTTAAAATCATCAGTCAATGTCGGCTCGTGTTGAAACCTATCTTAATGAACGTAAATCAGCTGGCGGTTCGTTAGCTAATGAATGGCTTGAACTAGAATCTCTCTATCAAAGTCGTCTATGGCATGAATTAACAATACGTATAACATCGTTCGTTCATCGTGATGAACTTCAACAAGGTGATCAATTAATAAAATTTTATGAAAATTTTCTTTCTGATTTCGAACATCGTATTAATCAGTTAGCTTTAGTGGAAATAATCATTCCTATAACACGTGCATATAAGCAAATGGATCAAGCTATACAATTTATTCAACAAATACGTGAAAAAGTTAAAGCAAATTCATTAGCAGTTTTATTATGTGACATAACAATTGGTAAAGCATATTTAGTAACGAAAACTTTACCTGAAGCAAAAAAAATCATCGAAGATTTAGCACCAAAATTTGATGAACTTGATCATTTAACAACAGTTCATTCACGGTTCTACGATTTAGCATCAAATTATTATCGTGTTATGGGAAATCATAGTGAATATTATCAAAATGCACTTAAATATCTTGGTAAATAAATTTCAATAGGAAAATTTCTTATTAGGTTTTAAATCTTATTTTTTCAGGCTGTATTGACAATGCATCAATTCCGCTGAAAGAAAAAGCTGAACGTGCATTTAATCTTGGATTAGCTGCGTTATTAGCTGAAAATGTTTATAATTTTGGTGAAATTCTACAACATCCTGTACTTGATGCACTCAAAGATACACGTGAACAATGGTTAATTGATCTATTACAAGCATTCAATATAGGCGATGTTGAAAGATACGAAGCACTAAAATTAGTTTGGCAAGTTCAGCCAGATTTACGTATGGCTGAAGCCATACTAAAGAAAAAGATCACATTACTTTGTCTTATGGATATGATATTTGCTGCAGGTGGTACACGCGCATTGACGTTTAACGATGTTGCTTTAAGAACGAAGCTACCTGCTGACCAAATAGAATTATTAGCAATGCATGCTCTATCATTAGGTTTAATTCGCGGTAGCATTGATCAAGTTGATGAAAAATTAAATATGCATTGGGTTAAACCGCGCGTTCTAGATTTACGACAAGTAGGAACATTGAAAAAACGATTAGATCAATGGACAAATGATGTTAAACAAATGTCAACATTGGTTGAACAACAAGCCGGTGATATACTTTCTTAAAAATTCAATGGAACACAAAATGATAGATTTATTGGAAATGAATCAACTATTTAAAACAAATCTGTTATGTCTTTTCTCTTTGTCGCCTATTCAACACTTTTGTTTTTTTAAATACTCTATAAGAAAAAGCCAAGAAAAAATCCTGTTTGAATTTTATTATGAAGTATATTTCTGTACTTCACCAATTATTTCAAGTAATTATTGAAAGCATGTGTTTTTCTTGTTCTTAAGAATCGCTAGATGATGATGATTCAACTGTGTGTGATAGCATTGCTTTTGTGAAATTTACATCATAGTTTTCGAAAGAAAATATAGAAAGTAATAGGAATCAAAGCTTGACGGCTCTCTCGAGTCTGTCTCTCTTCATAATAGTAGAGGGATATAAGAGCAGTTTCATTACTCAGAGAAATAGTTTCTGTGCAACGTTGGCAACAAGAATTTAACCATTCTAGGAAATCATGCTAAAAAGAAGTGTAACTTTTATTATTGCTATGATGAAAATATAGTATTGCCTCATATATATTTTTTCCTTTCGATTTGAATCTAATATAAAGTATCGTGGAAAAAAAGATCTTTCAAGGCAAATATTATTGATAAATGTAACCCTAGAGGCTGTCCTTTTTTCAAGGGTATACGTGATTGAGAAAAATAGTTCAAACAGAGAGTAGTTAGCGGTGTCCCTCATTTACCCTTAGCTCATATTGTTGATGTTCAATTATAGCAGGTAGCTCGCATTCGTATGAATTACTTATTAAACTGGCTAATAACCATCGTTCTGTTGTCGTAATCGATCTGCCAAAATAAACGCACATAGCTGAATAGTGTTGATTTGAATAAAAACTGCTTCACATATGATATGAACAAAAATCATTACTACAATGTAACTGATCATTTCAATCATCCCTGTCATAATGAAGTCAAAAACGGTTAAATACAATCGACTTTTATCTCTATTATCGTCATTATTTAGCTTGTGCATTGCCTGAATTGTAATCCTTACTACTATTTCCATTTATCATTAGAAATGCCTCCCTTTATAATATTAAGTTGAACGAAGATTCGCATTCCTGTTTATGTGCAACATCGTTTCCATCACAATATACATTTGAAATATATATGGTATATGTTCTTCCGAAAATAAGTTTGAACCGATAAAAAAATATTCATTTTACTAATGATTTTGAATCCTGATCAGTAAAATTTGCGATATGTAATACGATGATTTCTGGTTTGTGACATCTGTACATGAAATTCTTATTTAATTATTTCAATTATTTACGAAATTCATAATCGATACTTTAATTCCATCTACAATGAAATTCGACCTCCACTTAGACAATTCAACATTCTATCAGTAATCACGAAACAAAATACGTTTCGCTGAGAGTTTGACACGATGATAATAATTATTTGAATCATTGGTTTACGATAAGTAACATAGTCAACAAATTAGAAACAATTGCTCGATTGTTCCTCAATGAAAAATCATAGTTAAAATAAAACAAAATCGAAGTGGCACTGTCTTGATGTTCCTTTCTCGTCTACAAGAAAAAGAAAAAGAAAAAATAAACAAAACGATAGAGCAAGGTATGTAATGCCATTTTGTTCAAGTTATTGTAAAAATAAAGTGATAAAATTTGCAAAGAATAAAAGCACGATAAATGAAACTAATGTCTTTTTTTCTTTTTCTTTGTCGTTCACAATCATATGTTTCAATTGAAACTAAGTTGAGTTCGTCCTCGAGTATCAACATAAAAAAATATCTAAATTTAACGTTATAAAAAGTGAGAAAAAATACAAACAAACGATCCTATAAATAGAAAAGGTTATACACATCCAAAACACAAAAAGAATATTCATCATTCGACGTTAACGACAAAGTGACAGATCGTAATCAAGATGAGTGAACAAGTAGCCAAACAAAATATTTCCACATCAAGTTTAAAAAGCAGTGCAACTGCAACTTTATCATCAAATACTGTTGGATCAAAACGACATATGACTCAAAATTATTCACTTATCTGGCTTGATGGCTCTGTCGATTTATCAGAAGAAGATTGGCAAACGAAACTTACTCAAATACAAAGTATGGTCAATGATGTGCACATGTTTACACAGTCCGATGAATGTCTCGAGTTTCTTAAAAATACTATTGTGGAAAAAGTTTTTCTCATTGCTTCAGGATACTCAGGTCAAGATCTCGTGCCAAAAATTCATAGTATGTCACAGTTACATGCAATTTACATCTTGTGTGGTAATGCGACACGACACAAAGCTTGGGCCACAGCTTGGTCGAAGATTCAAGGTGTCTTCACTTCCGTCGAGCAAATCTGCAAGTCATTAAAAAATATTATTCGCGAATGTGACCATGAAGCTATGCCAATCAGCTTTATTCCGAAGGAGATGACAGCAGTAACATCAGTGTTAGATAAACAAAATCTTGACAAATTAGATCCATCTTACATGTATTCAGTTCTGTTCAAACAAACCATATTGGAAACCGACGAAGATGATATGAAAGCGATACATAAACTAGCAACTTACTGTCATCAACATCAGATCTTCGACGTGCAAGTGAAGCGTTTACAACGTGAATATCGTTTTAAGTCGCCAATTTGGTGGTATACTGATACAAGTTTTCTGTACGGCATGCTTAACAAGGCTATACGTTCATTTGACATGGAGAGTCTAACTAAAATGGGATTTCTCATTCGAAATGTACATCGACAATTAGAACAATTACATAATGAGCAATGGAATGATAATATGACACCTTTTACTGTTTATCGTGGTCAGGGATTTTTCCAGCGAGATTTTGAACATCTACTCAATACAGAAGGTGGATTTATCTCATTCAATAACTTCTTATCTACTAGTAAAGAAAAAAGTGTAGCAATGGATTTCGTTCAACATGAATTGAACAAATTTGAAGACATTATTGGCGTACTGTTTATTATGACAATCGATCCGAGTAAAGTTTCGTCTTCGACTACTCCGTTTGCTCTTATCGACAACTATAGTGCTGTTCCACAAGAAAAAGAAATTCTTTTCTCAATACACACAGTTTTTCGTGTCAATGAAAGTAAACAAACGGTTAACAATAGTCGTCTATGGGAAGTACAATTGACTATTACAGACGATAATGATCCTCAATTATCAGTTCTAGTCCATCATGTACACGAAACTGTTGATGGTGAAGGATGGGATCGCATAGGTAAACTAATGCTCCAAGTTGGTCAGTTCAATCGAGCTGAAGAACTCTACCATGAGTACCTCAAGACATCATCGAACGATAGTGATACAGCACATATCTATCATCAACTTGGATGGGCCAAATGGAGTCAAGGAAAATACAAAGAAGCAGTTACATTTTATGAAAAATCCCTCGAAATGAAGAAAACAATTCTCCCTTCAGATCATCCATCTTTGGCTATTTCCTATAATAACATCGGCCAAGTGTATCACAACATGGGCGATTACGTGCAGGCACTCGAGTTTTACCAAAAAGCATTCAAAATGAGAGAAAAAGTCTTGTCTCCAAATGATCCAGAACTGGCAATATCCTACAATAACATGGCAGTCGTCTATTGCGATATGGATAACTATTCTAGAGCTCTCGAATATCACAGTCAAGCTCTTAGAATAAAAGAAAATTCTCTGCCTCCACAACATTCTGATTTAGCTATCTCTTACAATAATATTGGTCAAGTTTATAATAACATGGGTGAATATTCTAAAGCACTTGAATTTTATGAAAAGGCACATACTATAAAAGAAAAGCACTTACCTGTAAATCATCCCGATTTAGCTATTTCCTACAATAATATTGGTCAAGTTTACAATAACATGGGTGATTATCCCAAGGCACTGGAATTTTACAGAAAATCACATAAAATAAAAGGAAAATCTCTACCACCCAATCATCCTGATTTAGCTATTTCGTACAACAATATCGGTGCCGTCTACAATAATATAGGTGATTATACTAAAGTCATTGAATTTTACGAAAAAGCGCATAAAATAAAAGAAAACTCACTGCCACCCAATCATCCAGATTTAGCTATTTCCTACAATAATATTGGCCAAGTATATAACAATAAGGGCGATTACTCGAAAGCACTTGAATATTACGACAAGGCACATCAGATAAAAGAAAAATCTTTGCCTAGTAATCATCTCGATTTGGCAATTTCCTACAACAACATTGGTGCAGTGTATAACAACATGGGTGACTATTTGAAAACACTTGAATTTTACAAGAAAGCACATGAAATCTATGAAAAATCTCTACCACCGAATCATTCTGATCTGGCTATTTCGTATAGTAATATTGGCCAAGTATACAATAATATGGGTGATTATTTGCTGGCACTTGAATTTTATGAAAAAGCTCAAGACATAAGAGAAATAGCTTTGCCTCCGGATCATCCCTATTTGGCTGATAGTCAATTGGATTTTGCAGCATGTTACGAAAGAATGGGTGACTACTCAA
This sequence comes from Rotaria socialis, assembly GCA_905331475.1. NCBI lineage: Eukaryota > Metazoa > Rotifera > Eurotatoria > Philodinida > Philodinidae > Rotaria > Rotaria socialis. Next base: position 208,184 of record CAJNYU010001987.1, on the reverse strand, counting down.
CAGCTCTAAAAGCTCTTCAAAAAGCGTCACAAATTCAACAAAAGACATTTCAAGGCGGTAATACAGCTTTTGCTTCTACATACAGTTGGTTCGGAAGAGTTTATCGCAGCATGAAAAATTACTCAAAGGCGCTAGAGTATTATGAGAACTGTCTCGAAATAGAGAAAAAAACATTACATGAAAGACATCCTCATTTAGCTATATCCTACAGTAATGTTGGTGACGTTCATCGACTAATGGGATATTACGAAAGGGCAATCACATTTCATACAAAAGCATTGAACATTCAAGAACATATTCAATGTAATCCTCTAGAATTAGCAACGACATACACGAATATAGGTAAAACTTATCGTGAAATGAAAGATTATTCAACAGCATTAACATATTTTCAAAAAGGATTACATATTCGTGAAAATAAACTGTCAAAGAATCATCCTGATCTAGCTGTTATGTATCATAATTTCGCAAAATTATATTTGGCTACTCAGCAATATAGTCTGGCTATGAAAAATATTCAACAGGCATTAGATATTGCACAAGAAAAATTGTTTGAGAATCATCCTCATCTACTGAATTATAGAGAAACATTTCAAAAGATACAAGAACATGTGTAGTTTCTTCTTCTTTGCGTTGTTAATAAAATCATGCTGATACGTGACAATGCAATTACTACAACTTTTCCTCTTATCTATCTAACATGTAAAGAGAAAGAGATATTTCTCATGAATCGGATAAACATATATCAAGAAAGTCCTGTTGGACTGATATGACCGTAAACGTTGATATAAAACGAAGGGGAAAAGTTAGATCCCGGCTAATTCTCATAGAATCTTTCTTCAACTAAGGCAATGGAAATTTTCAATAGTGCATGCCCCATTGATATGTGTCAATAATCATCATATCTATAGATTAATGCTGTATTAGCATTGTTTTACATACGCATGACAGAATTACAGAAAGAATTTACATCTGTTTTAAATAATTATTAATTAGATTTTTCAACGGAAAATATCGATTTGTATTGAAAAAACTCAATAGTTCAGTTGAGATTACGAGCAATCAGAGTGATTTTGACGCTCCACGTATTAAATAATTTTATAATTGACATATTTATTCAAAATCTACACAACATCCATCGAATTTAAATCGCTGTAATTCGTACAGTAATGTGGCTAATAAGTAAGTAGATTATAAATGCACAAGATTTTTATTTTTATTTTTATTTATAGAAATTAAAATTGCATATGTGTAAAAGCTCGTCGTTATCGACAGCTTATTTGGATGGCTATTTAAACTAAAAACATAATAAGATGGATTATTCACAAAGATAAAAGCTTCTTTTGTTTTATACATAAATGACAGTTTTATTCCTAATTATGTTTTCGAAATAGAGTATAGAGAAAACCGCCTAGCCTATGATGACATACAGTAGATTATTTCCAAGTAGGAAGAGTATAATGAAGTTGCCATAGAAATAATACTTCAGTATGATTATTTTAGTTTGTTTATCATTATATATAATGTACAGGATTCGTTACATGTTTTTGTTTATTATTCCAAAAGACCTTTACTATTTTTGCGTCTTTTGTTGTTTGATGTGTATATATATATATATATATATATAAAATCACTGGAAACAAATATTGTCGTGTCTGCAAATTCACTATCGCACTGTTATTCTTTATTCTTCATCGAACCAACTAACGATCCAGAAAATGAATCGATCCGTAGCATAGACTTCCTCTTCTTGAGATTTATTAGGAAGAATCTTTTTCTCCATGGTTTTTCAGAAAGCATGTAATACAATTAGACAATCGCTGAGTTCATACTATTCAGATCTATGTTTAATGAATCGAATATTTTCTACCATGAACAATGCAAGCGAAAAGTGTTACTGAGGAAAACATACTAATACAATTAAATATAAATCTGTATGCGTGATTTGTTGATGCAGTTACTATCATTTCAGTTCATATTATTGATTAAGTCGAGAAGATTTCAAAAGTATTTCTTTCTGTCGAAAAACTTAACTATATTAATAACGTATTTTTTTTATTAAATAGGTTGTCATAATATAAGCAACATTACCATTGTATTTTCTTTTACTCCACTTGCATTTTTGTAAAGAAAAGCTCGATCATATTTTTCTCCAAAATTGCAATATATTTTCATATTCTTTCGCATGTCAGGTTATTTTCTATGCATGACCGTTATTAAGATAAAAGTAGAAGAAAGAAAAGAACGACATGTCAATGAAATCTGACAAGAAATAAAGTACTAATAATATCAGCAATAGATTACTATCAAGAGACCAGAAAACGAATGATTGATCTATCAGTAAGAAAAAAAACTACAGGTTTTAGACTTCAAATAAGAATCATGACCACCAAAAAAATGAGTGAAGTTCTACATAGAAATATCTAATCAATTTTCTCTGCTTTTTGTTTCATCATGTTACTCTACTCTATTTGTTTTCATTTTCTGATACTAGAGCCACTAGACGTTTTCTCTCGTAGCTTTGATACATGATTGAAGTGCAACAGGCAAGTGGTATCTGTCATGCTACGTAATAAAAATATGTTTATTGCAAAGAAGCACTAAATTTATTTGCGCATGAAAAATGTCCAGATATAATAAAACAAATTGATCTAAACACCGTACTTATTCGAATACTTAATTTAATTATGAAAAGTTATAAACATCAATTAACTGTGTAGATATAACACAGCTACAATTTGATTACGGACAACATATGCAATCATCACTCGCATTGATGATTTTTCTTCACAATAAAGCAGGCATAAATCATATTATATTGTTGAAAATCTGGTGAGACTATTCGTTTTTTAGATTGGCAAGTGTGAAAAAACAGACAGAAAATTATGGAAGAAAAAATAGTGACCAATAGGAAGAAATCTTATTATGCTAAGATTTATGGTTTTGATGTATTTGTTGGTGGTATGGCCAAACAGAATAATTGCCTATATATATATATATATATCATTGTTTGATAAAAAAAAAAGTAAAGAAAATAACTTCAAGATAATTTAGCATTAAATAGTCTTTATCGTTTGTAAAGTACTTCTTATCAATCATTTAAATTACATGAACCATTATGTGATTTTTCCATCAATTATAACATAAGATGAATAGAAGCGTTCTTGCTTTTGAATGTCATTGAAATCTATATTATCTCGGTCTGTTTTCTTTCTTTTCTCTCTTTATAATCAAATCATCTCGAAACCATTTATGCCATTGTAAACGAGAAAAAATGAGAATAAAACAGAAATATGATAATCAAGAATAATAGATATTTTCTTCTTATTTTCATCATCACTCGGTTCGAAAAGAGAAACAAATTGAGAAGAATAACCAAGATGAAAAGAGAATGATTCGATCAGTACTCCATTTATTCAACGGGTACTAACAGTCTTCATTCCAATTGATGTTGAATTCATAAAATTTTCCGTAGAAATAGAAGAAAACAAAAAAGAAACTATTAGGTAGTGTAGTCATTGTTCATGAATTTTGCATGAGCTATTAAATTGAGTAAATAAAAAAGAATAGCATTGGTCATAATAAACTAATTCTCATACCTTATGAATAAGTAGATACGAGAACCGGGCGAGCTAGCACAATAAAAGAAAAGAATTCTCTCATTCGATAGATGTAGCAGAACTAGAAGAATGACATATATAATGTAAGACGTAAAATAATATTGATTTACTTCGCTAAACGAAAAACATTATTGTATGTAAAAACAGGTCTGCATGTTTTTTTTCCACCTATAAGTTTATAGAAAGATTACGTTTCAACTAGTATAGTATATTAATTCTATAAATAAAAAACGTTTTGAATTCTTAATAAGTCTCATTATTTCGATGCTTTTAAGGATGCTAATTTTCATTTCTATAGAGAGTCTATTCCTGTTGTTAAATTTCGATCGTAGAAAGAAAAAAGAACTTTTGTTTCATATCTTGTACGATGATTTCCAGTTTCAAATTAAGTTGAGTTAACATATTTAACAATATATGAAAATAATAAATACTAATTTAGCTATAAAGAATGCTCTTCAATCGTCGTTTTTATATTGTCAGAAATGATTACCAGAGACCGAACGATTTATTTAATAATAGATATAACCAATGTAGTTTATTATCGTCATTGCTTTTATTAGATATTTGTAACAATAAAAGAAAAAGAAAAAGGAAAACCAAAACCTAATTGAGAGAATGCCGTGCATACTAGTAGGAAATCAGTAATTGTATCATGCTACCGAACCATGCAGTACCAATAAATTATCAATTTATATTTTGAACAATAGCAATCTGTATTAAGTAAGTTTTATAAAAGTTAGATACAATTTCCTGTAAAAAAAAAAACGTTCATTTTATTTTTGTTTAGTAATCAATGAGAGCGAAACATAGAAAAACAAATACTGCCTGAAGTTTTATTGCCCTACGTTAGCAAATCAAAATCAAGAAATCTAGAGAAACAGCAAAGATAATGAATAAATATTTTCTACCAAAATTCTGATATATTATTGGTACTTACATTTAACGATTATACTGTTTATGCATCAGACATTAACAATCTATATCGTTGAGATTGACAAATACATTGATATGCTGACGCGCTGTTCTAACACGGTATGCGTTTGTATAGCCGATAGTGAGCAAAACAGAAGGATACATTTCTCATTTGGTACTTCCTACGCCTATACTTCATGATTATAGTAACTTTTCGAAAGTCATTCATTAGAATTACTAAATCTAATGAGAAACAAGTAAGTTGTCATCTACTCATGCATAAGTAAGTCTTATGTTGTCTTTCTATGAGTTGGTGTAAATCAAAACTTTCCGTCAAAAGTAATAATTTGTTTATTCTATTTTTAGGCCGTATTATTCAAGATTTCATGATTAATCTAAGAAATTGTTAGGATTTTTGCTTTTTACTTAAGAAATTTTTTCGCTGTATCTTCTGTGTTTCCTTTGAGAGTATTTTTCTCACTTTTTGGAGCATCATCTCATCCTGTTTTCATCGTTGTTATTCTTCTCCTCCTAGTTCTTCTACTCCTTTATATCTTAGTTCCCCGTTTTGCGCGTGACAAATTCAGAGAAAAGAAATAGATAGCTTGTAGCTTATAATGAAGTAGCGATATCTAAAAGCACTTGCGTTCTTTTTTTCTAAAGTCTATCGATAAATTATTACAATAGGATTTATATATCATGCATACATAGTTGTATGCATATATGTATGTGGTTCTAAAATGCTTTATTTAAATCTTCAATAGAAGTGTGATTTTTATGTTAACATTTGTTGGATCAAATCGAAATTCATTAAATATATTTCTCAAATGCATGATGAGAGATTTATTGATTAATTCATATTGTAAGTCTTTTCCGTTTACAATTCTTATGTTTTTTTCTTTCTTCATAAACAATATTAACATATTTAATGCAAGAGAATTATTATAATAAGCTTTTTCTTTTCTGATAGAACAATACAACAATCCGTAAAATTTTATTACACATAAAAGAACATAACTAGCCTATAGAGATAGAAAGACATCATAAATGAATGCGATTTCTTTATTCTCAATAGTAACTGAAGAGGCTTCAAGTAAACAAAGAGATATTAAACATCTTTAAAACACACACACGCACACCAAAACATACTTTTTATATGCTTTTAGATAGATCGAAGAAAATAAGACAATGTTTTTAAGTAAAGAAAGTGTTAATCCACGTATATTGTGCAACGTTCTGGCACCAATATTTATATGTGGCTTTTTGGGTAATATTATTTGTATAATAGTTTTCCTTCGTCGCCGTTTTCGTACACGTTCAATAAGTGTTTATTTCGTTGCCTTATTCTTTAATGATTGCTTACTTTTATTTATATCTCACATTGCTAAAATGTTAATATTTGATGCATCATCATCATGTTGGTTTAACATTTTTTTATCAAAATTTATCGATATTATTTATTATCGCGAAATGATCTATCGACAAGGTTTAGCGGTGCTAACGTACAATACAACTTATACACAAATTTCTATGCTTATTTTCATGTTTATGTCTATACAGCGCGTACGAACATTTTCATCTATATCATATCGTGAAAGTCGGATGTGCGCACTTATGTTAACATTGATTGCATTTGTTTATGGAACTATTGTTTCATATTTGCAATTATATGATGCATTTTGTATAGAAGAATTAAATTTAACAGAAAATCAGTCATTAAAAATTGATTTATTAATAAATAATACGAAAAGTTTGACGAATACAAAATGTACAACAACAACAACAACAACAACAAACACAGCTATTGTTGTAACAGACTTTATAAATAATTTCGGTATGATGAAAAATAGATAAACTTACAAGTTTCATAGACTAAATTTTTTATTTTAGTCACTAATACAACGACACATTTTCCTCGATCTGTAGCAATTACTTCAACCATATTTTCTATTTCAACATCAACAATATCTACATATAATTATCAGCAAACATCTTTATCATCAACTATTAATAATAACAACAATTCAATTGATGTTAATAGTAATTCAATGTGCTACTCAGAAACCGATTGGTATCGTATTCGTCATCGTACGATAGCTTATGTTTATCTTCAATCATATATGTCAATTGATTGGACCGATGAACATGCCCAACGTTCAACATGTCATCTTGAAAGTATTTTACCTCCCTATCTTCTTACATCGATACATAATTTAACATGGCCACTATTGAAATCACGTCCTGGCAAAGATTATTTTCATGAACATCAATTTTGTACACAAGCATATCATTTTATTGGTTCATATGCTAATTGTTCATTTCGTCTATCACCTGCAACTTTTAGAAATTGGTATAAATTCTTGTATGATCGTCGTTTATCATTAAAGAATCGTTATACAATTGGCTTTATTATTGGTACATTTATTCCATCATGCATCTGTGTAATATCATCATTTGTTTGCCTTTATTATATTGCAAATCGACCTTCCATACGTAAACATAGTCATTCACGTGCTGAACTTCGTTCATTATCGCTTATATTAGTTGAAATATTATTAAGTTTATTAAATGCTCTACAATCGTATATAATTAATTTTTTTACATGTCACCGTTTATTATTTCGTATGGAATCGGACAATTGCTACGGGCAATCAAGTAATAATATTTTACCAAATTTTCTTGGTAGTATACTTGAATTATTTACATCAACATCTAATATATTAATTTTGATGATATGCGGCGCACAATTTCGTAATGAACTTATAGAAATTCTTAATTTGAAAAACTGTTTTCCAAGAAAACAACAATATCAACAAGCAAATTTATCAAGTCAACATAAAAGAATTCGTAAACATTCAAGAATAAATCCACCTCATCATATCGTATCATCATTACCATCATTACAAAATGGAAACAGTAAACTAGATGATATACTAGATGAACCATCGATAGATTCAATTATTACTTCACTTCACAACAAAGAATATATAAGTATGTCGGAAGTCGAACAACCATCGGATGAAACTAGTCAATATCCTGTTAAATCTACTGCAGTTTAAATACTATATAGGAGATAAATAAAAAAATATGACGATGGGTAGATTTTAAATAATCATGAAAATACTTTCCTTTCCTTTCCTTTTCTTTCTTTTTTTCTTTTTTTCTTAGCGTTTACAATTAATTGAATAATCGTATATATAAATATTCATTTTCAATAATTATGAAATATCAAGAAAGCAATGTCAAAATTGAAATATATGAAAGATTGCATAGAATAAGAAAAAAGAGACAAGGAAAAAACATTAATCAAAATAGTGAGACTTTAATCAAATATATGACTGTAGGGCTGGTTATACTGATAAGAGGAAATGAATATTAAAACTCACTCAAAGCATTGTATTAAAAAAGTATAGAAATATTCTACGATAAAACAGAAAGACAAATAGACCCATGATATTGCAAGTAGACATCTACAAATAGAAAAAGAAAAGAAAAGAAAAGAAATTCAAATCCATATCCTTTTTGTGAAATCTAAGAAATCCGTGCATCAAATTCATCATGTGTCTGTTTTTTTTGTGTTCATGTACATGGTTGACAATGAAAAAAGACAATTATTGATTCAAATACATAAGTAATTTTAAGTTCCCAATTTATTCGATAAACGGGAACTAAATAAAGAAATAGGATTACTCGACTCTATATTAATTGTTTTTATCCTATTTATCTATATATGCAAGCTGAAGCTTTGAATGCAGTCATAAGAATTAGTGTGCTTCATAGAATAATACAAACTACATTCAGTTTTTGCTATTTATTATAATCCTACATATATAATCGGATTTTTGCTCAAGGAAGAAAATTAATTTACAAAGAAATTTTAAATTCAAATATAAGAATAACATTATTGATGTAATTACAAAAGTCTGTTTCTATGAAATAAGATCAAAAGACACTTCTTGAAGTCCACACAATGAAAGTATCCTGGCGTTTCTCTGTTCTTATTTTCAGAGAACATGACTGACGTTATTGATATACGACTTCTGATCATATATATATATATATATATACATATATCAATAACGTCTCGTTATTAGATATAACTTGCTTCCTAATTTCATTTTTCGAACATTAGCTATCACGAGGGTGAATGAATGTTTCCCGAAATAGAAAGTATGCAACGATCTTTCTGTGATTAGTAACAACAGCTACGTCTTGTTTTACATGGTAATCCCATAAGAATTGAGCTAACCGTTTTTTTAATAGTATAAAAGTCATTTGCATATGAGAAATGTTGGATTAACTGACATACATCGCAGTGCTTGTCAGGATTCCAGCGACAAAATTATTTCCAAAGGACGTCTCCTTCGGAATTTATCAGGACACTGCGATGTATGGGGCATACATTTTTATCAATTCCATTTGATTCAAATCCATTAAAAAGTTATTAAAATAAACTTTTCAGGTAAATGTTAACACTGAATAGAAAACGATCATAATTTGTTTCATTTGATAAAACTTTCCTAAACTTTGGTCCTTCACATAAGGTTGACGCAAGGCGAACATTGAGTAAAATTTTAAAATTTCGTCTATTACGTCTTATCTGAAAGACAATTTTACGGCGATCACGAATATATGTTTTTAAAGTTATTGCCATGCTTTCTTCAGTTCGAAAAATCGAAAAGACTTGGTTTTTTGCATCGTTTTTGTAAAATTGAATTTCTGAACATCAGAATCTACTTAGATACTCGAAAAAGGACATATTGTTGTTCAGTTCGAAAAACTGAATCAGCAAATATCTTGAAAAGATTGTTTTTCACCTAAATCGTTGCCCGCTCAGGTCTCTTGAAGCGCGATTTTCAAAGCCCAAAAACTAATTTTTAACTAGATGGCATTCAAGTTTCACTCGAATACGAAATGCGATGCGAAGCTCGAATCGGATCTTCCCAAAAATTCTACAATTCAGAGAAATCTTGAATATTATTTATGTCGACATGATCAAATTCATCACTGAGAAAACTCCATTCTTACTTAGCGATACATTCTTAAGGATCGATTTCGATTGATCGATTAATTATCTCAATGATTCATTATCCTAGATCAGCTGTAAATGAATAGACTATAGTTGGTAACATATGTTGATGACGTCACTTTAATTATCTTGCAACAAATTTCTTTCGTTTTTGTCATTTTGGAACCACATTTGTGAGTGAACGGAACTTCAGTTTAAAGATTCGAAAAGAGATGTAAGAGGTTCGATCTTGATTCTTCGATGTCACGTTTCAAGGAGTTTCCTACGATTTTCGGTTCTCGAGATCATCGCGACACAAAAAGGCGACTTTTGATGCGTACGTCAAGTAAGTAAAAATAAAAAAATAAAACAAAACTCGTGACGAACTACATAAATGCTTCTGCTTCGCATCGCATTAAAAAACTCGCGACGGACTACATAAATGCTTCTGCTTCGCATCGCAATAAAAAGAAAGAAAGGAAAAAAACTAGATGGTATTCAAGTTTTACTCGAATACAAAATGCGATGCGAAGCAGGAATCTCGATCCAGGAAAAATCTTCAATTCAGAGAAATCTTGAATACTTTTTTATGTCGATATAATGAAATTCATCACTGAGAAAACTCCATTCTTACTTAGCGATATATTCTTAAAGATCGATTTCGATTGATCGATTAATTATCTCCATGATTCATTATCTTAGATCAGCTGTAAATCAANTCAAGTTGTTTCTAAAGGGTCTCCAAATGGGTTTTCAAGGGTTTGGGGGTATTTTCCTACTGAACTCAGGTGAATCAAACTTTCGAGAAAAAGCGATTCATCTGAAACTTCGACGCAGATTTTGGAGATGTTTGCAAGCTTAAGAAGATGGACAGTCATACGTCGAAGTTATCAAGATGTTTTTCAGTTGCACGTGTTTAGGCACAGTTAAGACTCATACGCGTGCCAGTTCGCGAAGGACTACAGAAAGGCTTCTGCTTCGCATCGCATTAAAAACCTTTAAAAACCTTTTTCACAGGTGCTAGAATCGATTTGTTTGCATGATTCGATTCGGCAGATGTTCCTCTTCGAATGTATACGAGCAGTTTTTCGAAATGATTTTTCTTCGTATAGAAAATTGGGTTTTATCTAGAACTATGCGGAAACCTAAAAATCCGTTTTGAGGATTTTTGGAAGTTTCGCCAATAATACAATTAAAACAACGCCGAGTAGGTTAAAAGCGATGGAGAATTCGACGGAAACACTATCGAGATCTTCAAGTTGTTTCTAAAGGGTCTCCAAATGGGTTTTCAAGGGTTTGGGGGTATTTTCCTACTGAACTCAGGTGAATCAAACTTTCGAGAAAAAGCGATTCATCTGAAACTTCGACGCAGATTTTGGAGATGTTTGCAAGCTTAAGAAGATGGACAGTCATACGTCGAAGTTATCAAGATGTTTTTCAGTTGCACGTGTTTAGGCACAGTTAAGACTCATACGCGTGCCAGTAAGTGTAGTTTGGATGCGTAATTTCGGCAATTTTCGAAGTTATTTTTGTTAGTTTTTAATCGTTACCATCTATTAAATGTTTATTTAGTTGTAGTAGCATTTATACAGAGAAGAGAATTTAAAAAAAGTTAGCGTCAGTGATGTAACTTGCTAACGCCAAACGAATATTAAGATGTTCTTCTAGTCTAACTGATTAGGACACCTGTCCAGATAGCGGAAGGTGTGGGTTCGAGTCCCACGAAGTTCTCGTTTTCTGCGTTCTCCTTGGTCCATCATTCAGGCCGTCTGAAAGATGGCATTAATTAAAATAGATAATGTATCATTGCTGAGATCTGCAATGATAAACTAAATACTTTACTTCTACATATAGATATTTATTGTGATCATTTCAAAAATAGAGCTAGACAATAGTATAGACATGCCTAGTAGATTAAATATTATTCATCTTTTTTTCAAATGACACCATTGATAAAACTCTTATTAACATAAAAAGAAGTTTTGCCCTTGTTGTACCAGGAAAAAAAAACAGAATTTGTTTTACAAGAAATAGATATATTTAAATTTGTCCATATCTATGATATCGTTGTTCATTGAGTTTTTGACATGCTGTACACTGCTCTCCATTTGTAGGTCCACAATATCCATCGGTTCTTGAATCCTGCGCCATTACCATTCTACCACAATAAAATTTTGACGGTTCTGAGGTACTACATCTAGCCGATGCTCCGTCACAATTAACTAACCATCCATGTGGTAACTTACGCTTTTGAACATCAAGCAGCATGCATGCAGAACAATTACAACCATTTGATGGTCCACATCGATTATTGCAGCACATACATCGTAAACCATCTAATGGACCACCACAATAAAATTTACCTGTACTACCTAAACGTGCATACCGATTAGATTTATTTCGTGTTTTTTCAATTCGATCATCAAATGTACTATCTATATTAGTTGCACTAGCTTCGACACGACCTAGATAAATAGTATAATAATTATAGAAGCAAACAAAATATTAAATATATATCGTATCTTACCATTTGGTTCTTCATCGGATTTGATAATGACCATTCTTTTAGTATCGTCTTGTTTCTGCCATAATTTAACATAGTTATCAAGTAAAAATTGTTCGTGGTTAGTTTCTAAATGTTTGAGAAAACTCTTTTTTGTACATTTAAAATTCTTGCATTCTGGATCCGGACAAGTGATTTGATTAAAAGCACAATAAAGAGCAAGATGGTTAGCTAGATTTGAACGAGTAACTTGAACTGTACAACCGTCATTGGGACATGATACAGTTAAACTGCCAATCAGACGACGGGCAAAATAAGCAGGAATCTTTTGATAATCTTCAGTACGACAAGTAGGACATGATTCGACATTTTCAATGCAAGGTAAACAAAACAGATTGTGGCAGCAAGATGTCTCTACTGCATTTTCTTCGGAGGCAATATCCAAGCAAATTGCACATGTCAGTGTAAGGTTTAAATTGTCGTTGCTCGTCATTTTTTTATGCTAAAAATAAAAGAGCATGACGAATTTGTGTTGACATCGTAGATGCAATCTACAAAATAAGATAAAATAAAAAAAGTAATCAGAATGAAAAATATATATATACACAATAGTTTCATAGTATAGGAGTGTTGATTTTACGACGGAGTATTTTACTTTCTCTGCAATACATCTTTTTAAAGGAAAAGAAATTAAAAAGAACAAGAAACTTGCAAAAAAAACACAAGAAACAGAAAAAATAACGTGCGAATGGCAATGTCATAATCAAGAGGGTCGTAGCATACAAACGTACAATATACTATAAAACAAATCAATAATCAGCATAATTTGTTTTAGAGCCTGTCAACAAGATTTTTCTCATATTCTCATACTGTTGAAGACCACTATTCACACATAATATGTACGACATATATACGTATGTTTAAAGGGTAATAGATTATTAGTAGTGCTTACTATTTTGAAACATGTCTTAATTTTGTTCACTATATAATTGTTGTTTTGATTTGGAATATACACCAACAAATGTACACATTAATCCTAATGGAATAAATATTCGTACAGCTACATATTTCTATGATATGATATGAAAAGAAAAGAGGAAAGCAAGAATTAGTTAGCTATAAATTTTGCCAGTTAACACGGCACTTTCTTAAATCCTTGAATACGTCTATCGTATATTTATATTTCTTATCTATTGTTGTCTTGGTAAAAACTAACATCAATTAGAGATATTTTTGTCAAATTTAGTGAATTAAATCGAATAATCATTTTGAGGAATCTCTCAGATAAATATGATACATCAGGAGATCACGTTGAATTATTGAACTCATTTAATAATAGATCAAAATGAGTTGACGAATTCACACAGAAATTTACATGCTGATTTAATAATGAGAATTCATGAGACAAAATAGTAATATTGAACAATATCATCTAACATTAATACAACAGTTTGGCGGCACAGTAAATTGAACGAATTTTATAACGATTCACATGATATTGGCCAAATTTTACTTGATTGTGTAAATCTTTGAGCAATGGTGTACAATTTTCAGGATGCATTTTTCCTTCCTTGCTCTAAAACGTGAATATAATTAAACTTAACAAATGATTTATTCGAAAAAAAATTGTTTAGAATTGTTTTAACGAAGTTTGAATGAACAATTCATCACTTGAATAAAGAAAGTGCGACATCTCGTTTATTCTATGCTGATATGATAGAAATCGGTGAATTATAAATGCATTTTTGTTATCGACGATATGTAGAAGAATGTTTTAAATTAAGACAAAAAAAAAGTTCCCTAAATATGAAAAAATGAATTTTTTTACGTATTTTTGGAAGTCAGCTTTTATTAAAAATACGGAGTCAATGGATTTTTTCTTTGCTGTACAGAAATAGTTTATAAACCAAAGTTTAGACTATTCAAAAACTTCTACTACTAAGAACAATATAGCTAATAGAGCTAAATTGACTATGTTTATTGAATGAAATATGAAAAAATATTGAGGACAGTCAGTGGTGTATTAACTAGAAAGAACACTCGTATGATTCTGAAATACTAACATAAATATCTTATTTATTTTTTTCATGAACGTGCAATGAGACTTCAATGAATGCTATATCAAGAGTGAGAGAAGCCTTTTTGAGTGAATACCATTTATTATTATTTTCGAGTGAAAATAAAGGACTTGTTTGTAGCAAAATAATGTTTGAATCTGTTCAGTACGATATTAAAAATATAGTGATTATTTTTGTTTGGTATGAAATGAGAAGTTTTTGTGTATTCTGACAAAAATTCGATATAAAATAAATTTATGATACTTATTTTTTGCATGACACCGAGTTCATTGGGCCATATTCCACTCGAGAAACTAGACGTTTCTTTCAGTTTATTATTATTATTATTGATTCTACAACTATGCGGGGAGATTGTACCTACTTGATACGTGGTCACAGCAAGTGTCTAAAGAGGCAATTGAAAATTTCCAAGGATTTTATACTAATTAGAGCATGACAATTGTTAATATCGCAGTTTATATTCTATTTCATTAATGGAGAACTGAATTAGTAATCGGTGCGTGTTGTGGATTCTCAAGTTGAAGGCAATAATAAAGCTACAATTTCCGAAAACTCAGTAGATAATCGCTTCTTTCAACGATAAATGAAAAATAAAATGCTTATATCATTATTTTCGACACAGACAAATACAACGAATATGTCAGACAATATTTTTTGAACAACATTGAAAGCGTTCTCAAATTAAATCTAAAATTCTGTTAGAGTTTTAAAAAGATTTGAGAAATACAGTCGCATCAGCATAGTAAATTAGAGAGGGATATTAAAAAAACGATTTCTTTTGAAAGAAAACCTAATTCATTCAAGATTCACTGGCTATGCGTTTTTATACATGAATTTATCGTTGAACAGTTTTTTTATTATTGGAAGAATCAATTTTCAAATCGGTCACACAGTTTTCTTTTGCAAAATAGTCTATCGAAAAATTTATTATGCTGCAACATGTATTAAATTTAAAAATAAATCATTATCTTATACAATGCAACGTACCACTAATTGCACTATGAAACTAGTTTCTCCTTAGACAAAAACAAATTGCTGGCGGATACAGAATTTTTTATATGAAATCAGACACGCAAGTATGTCATCTGGTTATTTTAATCTGTACTATTTGCAGTACGATATAAGACTACGACTATTCTATCTTTTTGCGATCATCTTACGAAATACGATAAAGGAGACAGCTGTTTCATTTTTTGTTTAAAGAAGCTCTATTTTTGTTTCAATTTTCTTCTTATCCAAATGAATTGATGATAAATGCATGTGTTTCAAAGAAATATATTGTTTTGTTCAAAATTCAGGTTTCAACTATGCTTGGAATGAATTAATACAAAACTTCATGAGGATTAGACAGATATTTGATCGGTGACATAAATGCTCGTTTCAAGCGGAAAAATGACGTTCAGGTCAAAAGTGCTTCAAAAATAAACTTACGATGCACACATCAAACAAACGAATAGTAACGAGAATAAGCCGTTCCCCAATACCTCACACCACTGTAAAAATGAATTCACAGCGGAAAAATGAAAAATTCATCGAGAAAAATGCTTTGGATAAATGAGACGTCATTTTTCTTGTAGAAGAAAAATGGATTCGTATGTAATGGAAATGAGCGTACATGTAGTCGCAATAAGAGAAAAATGCGTTTACACGATACTAATGATGTTGGAAAAAATTGCTGTCGGTTAGATTATGGTTGACTTTGGTGAAAACAATGATGAGTAAATTTGCATGAAGATGGGATCCTGAAAATCAGTTACAATATAAGCGAAAGCTTTGTTAGGTTTGTGGTGATGCGTGACGAGTGTGAAAGAGATGGCAATAAGGTTGTTTTCAATGAGTCGTTGGGAAAGATGAAATGTGAAGGATGAAAGTGAAAATGAAAATTACTGAAATTTGATGTTTGTGGAGTTCTGTATAGCATGGAATATGTTGTAAATGTACGGATATCTTTTCTGAACAGTGACGACAAAAGTGGTCGACATAAATTTCGTACACACGCGATGACTTGTACTTTTGTAGTTTGTCTTCTGTTATAGACAGAACGGGAAAATTTTCATTTTTGACTTGAACGACACTTTTCCGCTTGAAATGAGCATTTATCTCACCGATCGATTTTTTGTCTACTGCTGTTTCTGTGCAATAGGGATATGCAGTAGAATAGTTTTTGCTAGCAAGGCAAAATTTTTTTATCAAATTTTACTTTTACATGGGTGCCAATATTTCGAAAATTTCGAATACATTAATATATAGATATATATATTTGTAGATGTATCCCTGAAATATCTATTTTATATCTCAGACAAATTTCCAACATAATACCAAAGCATTTGACTTAAATAACTCGTTTTTAGAACGCAGGTATTAATCTTTTATATTATTCTTCATCAGAAATGACTTTGAACAATATAGCAAACAATTCTAAGCAGAAATGTAAACCCTTCGACACATTGGAAAACCCTAATTACAACTTGTATCATAATAACGATAGGAAATAATAGAAGACTCGGAATCTTATAATGTCTTGACAACTTTAGGACGTTGACTGTGAAGAAAACATACTAAGCATTTAACAAACAGTAATTTATTGCCGGTACTGTTGAAAAGGAGTAATAATGAGCTATCTAATTATGAGCAGTAAGAAAAATTAATGAGCATGTATGTTGTTCTATAACATGTGGCTATAAATATGCAGCTTAATGTTGCAAATCCGACCATTCTGCCACTTCATGCTAACTTTATTGTCTTCAACCACTCATTATTATCGTGTTCATTTCTAACGTTAATAACATAGAAATTAATTTTCTTAATGAATGTTCAAGAAAATGGTATAACTTAATGCGTTCTTTTCTCTGAATAGTACAAACTTTAGGGAACGAGACATTTGATATTCTTTAAAAAATTAATATTCATTTGGTTGAACTGTGAAGTATAATGTCATCATCACAGGTAAGCAGAATGTTAGAAAATTGTAGGTGTTGTCAGTTATGTTATATTTTTTTGTCATTGAAATAAAAAATCAACATTTCATAGAGCTATATTAGATTATATACAATTGTGATTGAAAAGTTTTCAAGAAAGACTTTAAAAAAAGCACTCGTTTTTGTTTTCTTTTACCTGCAGTACATGATTAGTAGCAACGATATGGTATTGCTATTTTTAGAAAAACTAGCAGCCAACAATCATTTCTGTAAATTGAAGAGGTTGCCTATATTTGGATTAAATGAAAACATGCACTGTCAAACTAGATAATTCAAACGGTTAACTGTTCACAGTGTGTGCAGGTCGAGATATTTAAGTGTTAGGGTTTATAAATTTTCTTTCGTGTGAGCACTCTTGAATATTGTTTTCGTAGTATTGAATTTTTCTTTTCATGGTGACATAGATTTCGATGAGTTACATAAGAAAACAAAGATCTTCAACAATAACAAAACAAATTTTCTTAAGTCGAGACGTTGAATATATGGTCCTTGAATTTAACTATAGTAGTGTTTTAGATTTTTTTCTTGAAATAACTTTCTCTTATCGACGATATTCTTTTACTTCCGTAAGTTTTCGATGACTATCTAACCTAGAACAGAGAAACTATTGCGACTAAAATTTCCACTTGTGTTAACATAATATAGAATATGAAGACGTCGACATTCGAATATGTCGACGTGTGCATGGTACGGGCAGCTGATAATTTGAACAAATTAGTTTAACAATAAGAGCGTTCATTTGATTCAAATCTAACTAGCATCTTAAACTTACACTAAAGGAACTTCGTTTATAACTACTGAACTCGATAAATGCACTATTGTTTCAATTAAGAGAGAAACAATAATTAAGCTTATTTGTATCATACAATATAGTTAAAATGACGACAGAAAATATACCAACACTGGTTTCTATTTCACAATATATAACTTTATACGTTGGTTCAGCTATATTTATTGCTGGTGTGATTGGAAGTTTTCTCAATATCATTATATTTCTTGGCCTACGAACCTTTCGTGAAAATTCCTGCGTATTTTATTTAATTTTCATGTCCTTTGTAAATATTGGTAATTTAATGGCAGGACTACTTTCACGCATCATGATCAGTGGATTTAAACTTGATTGGACACTAATTTCACCCGTCTATTGTAAATTAAGATGGTATGGTCTTCAATTTGGTGTTCTGACTTCGTTTACATGTACATGTTTAGCAGCTATTGATCAATATATGTGTACCAATGCTCGTCTTGAATGGCGTCAATGGAGTACTACGAACGTAGCTCATCGTTTAATACTAATAATGACTATTGCTTGGCTACTACACGGAGTTCCATATTTAATATATTTTAATTTAGTTCAAGCACCTATTACTGGCGGAATTTCATGCGCCAGTGATAATTTAGCCTTTCAACAATATCATACTTATGGTTATCTTATTATACTTGCAGGTGTTATACCTCTTATCATTACTTGTATTTTTGGACTGTTAGCTCGTAATAATGTTCATCAGCTAGCACATCGTACAGTACCTCTTGTTCAACGTTCTTTAGATAAACAATTAACCAACATGGTTCTTCATCAAATTCTATTTAATTTCATTTTTACATTCCCATATACTTTTCACACAATTTTGACATCATTTCCATATGATATCAAAGATCCAGATATACTGGCAAAGTTAGATTTTGTAAATGTTATAACCATTCTCTTCTATTATTTAAGCTTTGCAGTATGTCTACATTATCTTTCTTTTTAAAGCAAGTTATATTGATCTCTTTTGTTTTCGTTTTACAGGGCCCCTTCTATATTTATACGTGTACATCTGAACGATTTCGTCAACAAATAATTTATGTTTTATTGAATGTACATCTCAAACGATGGCAACGACCCATAATACAGATTAATCAAGTGGCCCCTACTTCACATGAGAATCCATAAAACCAATGGCATTAACAATTTTTATCGAGGAAAAAAATCGAACTTGTTTATAATGAAACATTTTGTGCTCTAGTTATTGTCATATTTTAAACATAATATTTATTTTTGTTTTTGTTTCGTAATAAAGAAAAATATTTGCGTACTATGTAAACTGATCAATAAATAAACTAATTGTATCATGTTTATGTATGAAATAGAATTATTTTCATTGCGACTTCGCTAGAAAAAAGCTACGTATAAGCTTAATTAATTATAAAGAACTCAACTAATCTAATCTTTTCGATGTGTACCTCGAAGATCGTCACTTGGCATGAAGTCTTCAAACAATCTAATAAAAATTTACAGGCTGAATTTTCCATATTTTATTTTCTAACAGAACTGTTAGCTGGTGTAGGACTTCGTTATCATTCAATTTAAAATCTATATTATTAATTTCAGGTCATAAATTCTTATTGATCCTTTGACATTTTTTCAATAAGACCATGACTGTTCTCTAACATTAGTTGAAGATAAGATGCCTGCATAAACTTTTTTATCAAACTGACATAACAGATGAATATGTCAGAGTTTTTTTTCCAGAACATCGAAACTGCCCTAATACTTCATCTAGATTCTCGATGGTTTTTTTTACAAATACTTCAGAATAGAGTCATGTCTATATGATGAAAGTATAATATGGATCAAACCTTTTGATTACACGTAAAAGAAAATATGAGCAGCGAGTGGTTGTCTGAAAATTGCAAAACATTAATTTACTGATAATTTGTTTTTTTTCTTGCGCTTTACTAATTGATTATCAAAATGTGACAATACACGAGTGTCTACTGAAAATTTATCACACTATGGCATTTATCATATCTAAAAAAAGGAATATTTCTATGGCAGAATGCAATTTGATAGTGTTTTACAGTACCAAAATTTTACTCGATTAAGAAGAAAAGTTAGCAAATAGTAATAGAAATTTTCATATATGATCGAAATAGTAAAGATGAAGTTCTCACAATAGAGTTATAGAATAATGAACTATTTTTATAGAGGAGCAATTATTATTTTATGTTAAGAGGATGTTACTGACTAGCAATTCGCTTTTTGACAAATATTTCTGAATCATATCAGTATTTCTATCGCTGATTTAGCAATCGACCAAAAGATTCGTGGCACTAGTTATTTTTTTTAAGCATCGGAATATCTCTTGTGATTAATTCTAATTTTAGGATTTTATTTTTTCAATTCACTTATATAAATCTGTTGTATTGTGAAGATTTCATAAATATCATATCAATTTACCTCTGAAAAAAAAACCTTTAACATGAAACTACAGATTAATCTAAAAGCTGTTACAATTTTCAGTATATTTCACTGTTCATGTTATCATTTCATGATTCTTTGCTTTTTATTTAGCAATCGTTTCTTTCTAATTGCTATAATTTGGACCACAGGATACTTTGTCTCGATGAATTCATCGTTAAAAAGTATAAATTCTTTGACCCGAGCTAATCTTATATAAATCCTAAAGTTTTCAATTAGATCTTTAATTATTTATTTTTCTCTTCCTTTTCCTTAAAATTTTTATCAATTAACGTTATGTCACGGACTTTGACTTCATTGACCTAATATGATAGTCCAATAGAATATATGAGATAATCTAGTGCGTACATTTTATATCCATGCATAAATATTCCAAGGGGAAAGTGCAGGTTTGGAATCCCCAGCATCTCAGCACCTGCAGCACCTTTTCGATAGTGAGATTTACTTCAGCCGTACGGAAATGAATCGGGAAAACTACCTTCATTTTCAATAGTAGAGGTGACTTTTTTCTTGAATTATTCACAGAATCTGAATGAGATTTATGTCAGAATAAAAAATACCGACAGAAAAAAGAAAAGCATCCTTCGAAAGTAACCGCATATCAAATTGCAAAATGATATACCAAAAAGTTTGATCTTTCTTTTATCAGTGTGAGAACTAACACTAAGCTCTGATTATTTTTCAGAAGTTTATTTTTCATTATATCACCAATGCATTTGTACAGCTTGTGCTTTTTCTCAGGTATCAAAAAAAATATTGTGCGAAATGCCATACTCCTTGGTAAAAAGAAACCTGCACATCATTTTATTAGCTTGAAAATCATCATTGAATTTGGATTATTTTTCATAAGTTTGTTGTGTATTTCATCAAAAATCAATTTTTAACACCTTGAGTGCCCCGTCAAGGGTCGAAAAACCTTTTTTGTGCTGGTTTTAATATAGATAGTTATATTTCCATAAAGCTCAGCCTTCTGATTACCAGTATGGTCTCAGTTTTGAAGGTCATCGAATAATAAGAAAGATATGAAGCACTCTCTCGGAGCCTTAAAAAACAGTTACTGACCTAAAGATCCATGAACACTCGATTTATACTGTTTGAAAATAGGTCCGTCCAATGCACAATGTTTTTTTTTCTATCGGAATATATAAGAACGACTTAGATATTCAATCTTTTTTTCTCTCGATAAATTCCAAATACCATCCCGATCGGGTGATACACTTACAAACACTACTTTTCTCAGTCTTATTAAGTGTAGTTTTTCGAGGTGTGCCAGTTAGATTCTCTTACCGGATACGTAATTAAATGTGCTCTTGCTAGTGAAAGAGTTTTCAACTTAAAACTCAATGCAATGTAAAGCGTTTTTGCTCCAATACTAGTATTGGAATCGAACTTCTGTCATTGTTTGACTGCTACTTAATAGTTTCAAACAGAATAGTTCCTATGCGACTGAATATAAATATTATATTTTTTTAAGCACAAAATCTGAGCGGATCTAATTAATTCTATAACTTTTGTTTTTGGGTCAGATTTTTACGTCTGGCCCCCTTCAGGATCATATGAAAACAAAATATTTTATTCAAAACAACTATTTGATTGATTATTAATTGATCTACTTTATCTCAAACATGACTCCCAAAGTTTGGAAACTTTTAACATTGTCCACATGGCTTTTGGAGTAAGTTTTGTTTTTCGTTATCCAGGACGGGGACCAGGGATGAAAATCTGACCGAAAATAAAAGTTGTAGAAATAATTAAATCGAATTAGATTTTGTGCTTAAAACAAACACAATATTTAAATTCAGTCAGTGAGAATTAATCTGTTTGAAACTATCGAATACCGGTCACAAATGATAGAAATCCGGCTTCAAGAGTAGTATCGCAGCAAAAACACTTCACATTACAATGCGTTTTAATTTGAAAACAGTTTTATTAGAAAGAGCACATTCAATTACGTATTTGGTAAGAAAATTTTCCTGGTAAACCTCGAAAAGCTGCACTTCATAAAATTGAGAATAGCATTATTTCTAACTGCATGACACAATCGGGGCCGTATTTAGCATTCATCGATA
Organism: Rotaria socialis; assembly: GCA_905331475.1. Taxonomy (NCBI): domain Eukaryota; kingdom Metazoa; phylum Rotifera; class Eurotatoria; order Philodinida; family Philodinidae; genus Rotaria; species Rotaria socialis. The sequence goes on along the minus strand of CAJNYU010001987.1, from coordinate 185,772 downwards.
AAACAAAATTTGAATAGCTAAGTCGTTCTTATATACTCTGATAGACAAAAACATTCTGTCTCGAAGGGGCCTATTTTCAAACAGTATAAATCAAATATTCATGTTTGGACCAATAGCTGTTTTTAAGTCTTCCCGAGAGTGCTTCAGATCTTTCTTAGTATCCAATGAATTTTAGAATCTAAAATGATATTTGTGATCAGGGAACTTAACTTTATCGAAATATAACTACTTGCACTAAAATCTGAACAAAACGTTTTTTCGATCCTTGGGGGGCACTCCAGATGTTAAAAATTGAGTTTCCATAAAATACGCAATAAATTCGTGGGAAATAATCAAAATTCAATGATGATTCTCAAGCTAATAAAATTTGATCCAAGTTTTCAGTTAATTCAGGTTCCTAATTTGGCACAGCTCTGTTTTTGTTGTGGAATTAGTGTATTCACCAAGATTGAGGGAAAATAATGAGTTTAACAGAGAATTATGTCATCCTGTTGTATACTTCTCCTTTATTAAACTGTTCCTTTTCCACAACTACTAACATCTTTAGCATGTTTCAGCATCTCTAGCACATGTTCAGCACCTGTTCAACACCCTAGGCGCTCTGTAGTAAAATTTGGTGCTTGAAGTCAGCACTTTCCCCCTTGACATCATGAACGTTAGTTTCGGATATTCGACTTCATGGATATTGGTTAAGCATGCTATTAACATGTAAACAAAGGCTCGCTTTATTGCAATTCTTTTTTCAGGAACAAAAAAAATTAAAATATAACAGCGAAACATTTCAATTTAATGAAACACTAAATGAATCATGTTTCTTGAAGATTGAAAAGAATATGACAAATTTATTAATAGCATAAATTCTTTTTGATGATGGATAACTTGAGATTTACATTCCAATAGTTTCTATAAATATCCTACGATATGCTCTAGTTATTGATACTAATCTATTTCAATCATGCGCTGCTAGGAAATGTGCTTTAGAAATAACATTTTGGATTCTTTTTGGAATGTTTGTCAACTCTTCTATGATACTAATGCATTAGAAAATGCAGGGTTTTATGAGAAAAATGCAATAATTAATGAGGAAAAAGTTCACCGAATTTGTTACGTGTTTAAACAGACCCAATTATCAGCTATGAGTTCTCTTGAAAGATAATTCAAATAATGATACAGAGAAAAGTAGAAGAAGACTAATTTCAAGTTGTTTAACTTCGGTAGTAATTCAAAAGAATGTTTTTACTCGCAAAGCTGTTTTCATGAAAATACCTCACAAATAAGTATTAAGACAGATCTCACAATAAAAAGTCATTCATTGAAATCGAAACAAATTTGATATGAGAAGCAACAACGAAAGTGCATCAACCCGAAAAGAAAAGTTTTCCAATACTCTCGATGAAATATTTCCAATCATGGTTATCATTTTGAATGTTCATTATGGATCAAATTATATGAACTGAATATTTAAAAAATTAAAATATTGAAAAAATATCAATTTAATTTTTATGGCCGAATTTTGGAGTATCCTCTTTAGCTATGTAATTTATAGTTCTTACTTTTATCCAACGAAAATTGGTTGTCAGAATAGAGACAAATAGTAGGAAATATGTAAGTAATAGAAGTAAATTGCAAGAAAACTAACCTAGCTACAAATCACAAATTATTATCAGTGAAAATACAAGGTGTTGAAATAAATCGCAAGTGGTTAGTAAAGTTCATTAAACATCTGATTATTTATACCTATTTTATGATACAACTAACGTGAGTTCTGGGAAAAAACGCACTAACGCCCCTCAGAGTTTTATAATAATACACCATTAATAATTATTGCTAGGAAATTAGTTATTAGAGATTAAAAAACAAAACGTATTCTTTTAGTGACGCTCGTACTTTTTCAACTACAGTACCAATATTCAGCCATTATCCGTATCAATGGCGGCGGAGCCACTGAGACCCATGTGGCTTGAGCCTCGCCTAGATTTCACAAGATGAGGCTCAGCCTCACTTACTGTTGTACTGAATATTGTTATTTTTTATTCTTGCATCAAAGCAGGAGCAAAAAAAAAACTTTTTTGGTATTTTCCAATCATCTTTTTTTTGTACTGACCATTTTTATTTTTACTGCAATTCAATAAAACGAAGACTTATTTTCTGCTTGATGCGTTCATAAAATTCCACGGTAGAAAAAAAAAATTATGAGCCTCACCTAGCTTAATGACGCTCCGCCGCCCCTGCCCCGTATTGTTACACTCTTAAGGTCACCCAAACCCGAACCCAAACGTATACTCATACAACATCAAGTTAGCTAATTTCTGATTTTTTAATTTTGCTTCTCATAGAATCGCATTTTAAATCGGCAGTAGTTCCATTACTATCATGTCTCGTTTTATGAGAGTCCCATTTAAACCTTTAGCATATCGGTACATTTGATAATTATGATCTTGAACAGCATTTTCTGTTAACTGATTTATAAAGTGTTCTATGCAGTCAATTTAATAGATATTTTATTTTCAAAGTTTTATGTTCGCTAATAAAATATATACAATATACCACCGTTTGGTGAAATTCTTCTCTTCATATTTATACTTCATAGTATGTAACCAATTATATATTTAAGCCATTACATAATCAAGTTATTTTTATTCTGTGATGCATAAAATTTATGATGTTCTAAATACGATGGTACGAATCTAATTGAAATATAGTTTTAAAAGTGACTGATAAATATTCAACATTATTCTATCTTCATGTTTTTATACGTTATATTCTTTTATGTTAGACAGAAGCGCTACTGTGCGTTCAAGATCAGAGTGAATACGATTAGAAAAACAAAATTCAACAATTCTTTCTTGTTGAATATTTTCTCAAATAAACTAAAATACTTTCAAAATGTAAGTATGCTATTATCAGCGATGTTTGCAATACAAACAGAATATTTTGAAGTCAAAATGCATTGAAATATACATAAAACATTTTTTAATAGGCTGCCCAAATCCAAATTGTAAACGGGATATCATATTTATTAGATAAAAGAAAGCAAAAAATCTTATATAATAAAACCTAAGCAACAATAATGTCTTCGGTAGAAATAAGATCTTCCAAAGCAAGATCATATCGTGATACTTCTTTAGCTGAAGCTTCGAGAATACCAACATATTTTTTGGGTAATGATGTACCAGGAAATGTATCAACTTCGCCGATTTCATGAACAAAATCAATACCTTGAACAACTCGGCCGAAGACAACATGATGTCCATCAAGCCAACGAGCAGGAACCAACGTGATAAAAAATTGAGAACCATTTGTATCTGTACCATAACTTGATTATACAAAAAAATAGTAATGAAATACTTAAAATTTCTATCGCTTGCACTTACTTGGCCATTGAAACCCATCCAGCTGATTTATGGCTAAGACGAAAATTTTCATCAACAAATTTTGGACCATAAATACTTAAGCCTAGAAAAACAAAAAGGTTCCCTTTCGATCTATTCTACAGTTTAAAAGCTTAATACTCACTTCCTGTACCATCTCGATTGATAAAATCACCCGTTTGAATACAGAAATCTTTTACAATACGATGAAATGGCACACCATTGTACGTAAAATTTACCTAGAAAATGAAAAATATTCATATAGAAAGAAATCTTTTTATTTGTGTGTTCATTTTCGTTTTACATCACTTCGAACAATACCATTTGCAATTGTAACAAAATTTAAAACAGTCATTGGAACTATATTACCAAAAAGTCCAATAACAACTTTTCCTTGTTTTAAAACTTCACTTGCATGCATATGTTCTTTGATAACAATATCAAATACAGCTTCATGAGTAATTGTAAATTGAGATGGAAAATCTGAATCAGCTACACCATTTACTGTGTGTTTCGATGAATATTTAGCAATGAGAGCAACCAAGATAAAAAATTTGATCATCATGATGGAATTGTGTGAGGAAAATGTTTGATTTGTAACGTGAATTTATAGATCGATTTCTTATAGAAAATTTGCAAGTCAAAAAAGAAGATCTGTGACCAGCTGTGACTGTATTTTTTACGTGGCATCAAAGCCACGTCAGCACAAGGACATAGTATCAAGGTAAAGATCATATAAGCCAACCTTTTTTTTTAGACTTAATTTCATATATGTGAGACCATATGAAATAATATCTAATGAAAATAATAACTATGCACCAAAGCAAAATGGTACGAAATAAATTGTCGATGTTTGCTTTTTCCTTAGGATGCCGACGAGTATTATCTATTGAGTGTCGTTTTCTTTTTTCAAAATTAGCATTTATCTTCATTAATAAATTTTTTATTTTTTCATTTAATTTTTTTAAATTCGTTAATAAATCAATACGTATATAAATAAACCGATTGGTTAGTTCTAAATTTGTACATGATTGACGATATTCTATACATAATGAACAAGTTATACATAATTTATGTAGATAATAAAATATATCTTTATAATAGCTTTTATGATGATTAAGAATGTAATTTAAATGATTTAAATCGTCATGAAAATCATCAACAATTTCATTTGAACAATTTACAGTAAAACGTTGTCGTGAAAGATAATTTAAAATATTTGAATACATTGTTAAAAAATAATTTTTATAATAAAGATTTAAATCTCTATTTATGCTAGTGAAATGATCGAGAATTGAAAAAAGTTTTCTACGTGCATTATAATATGATAGATATAATTTTGAAAGTTGATATTCAAATTTATATAATTGGTTTAGGAAAATGCTTGATTCAATACATAGATGAAGAATTTTAGAAAGACAACAATTTAAATCATCCATTGAAAACAATAGTTTATCTGGCGCTTGGATTCTTAATTAGAAATTAGATGAACAATGAATCATTTCAAGTTTCATAGGATTAAAACTTTCAAATTCGCTTATTTTTTTTTTCTATTTTATTGGACTAATAAGGAAAAAAAGTTACAAAGAAAAAAAATCATATCATTTCGACCGGAATACAATCGAATGCCACGTTGGAAATAGAATAATTATAGGGAAGGACGATGGCTGCTGCTTAGCATATTCTATTTTCTTCATGTTTAGAGTGATGCTAAAAAGAAATGAAAAGAAAAGAATAAATAATGGAAAAACATTGATAAAAATTCAATAACATACCGTTAGAGCCTTGAAAACGTTGGCATTCCTTTATGAAATAAATAAACATATAATCAATATAACTAGAAACGCAAAAGAAAAAAAGCAGAGCTTACTTTTAATGCTTCCCAAAAGCCTTGACATTGAGTTGAATCACCACTAGCTTGGTCAAGACATTTCATGAATTCTTTTTGATATAAATTACATCGCTCAGAAGTAAATCGTTCATTTGGTGTTTGATTCGACTGTTGAGTATTTGCTTCTTGGGAAGCAGCTGCTTGATCATTTCCACGAAATCCACCTAGTCAATAAAAAAAAATACTGTTTAGTTTATTTTATATACAGTTTTGCTTGTTTCTACCAGTCATTGCTGCACCAATTGTATGTCCAACGGCTGAACCAATGGCAACACCACCAGCAGTGGCAGCCATTTGTCCGAATAGACCAGGTTGACGACCTTGAGGAGCCATGACTGGAGCTGGTGCAGCTGGAGGTGGATGTGCAACAGCACGAGGCGGAGGTGGCCGAGGAGCTCTGAGAAAACACGAATAATTTAAAATATATAATATGCATAACTAAATAAGGACATACCGAGAAGGAGACGATGAACGCATACCACCACCACCACCACCAGATCGACGACCCATTTTTATTGTTTTGAAAGAGGTTATAAAGAAAACAAAAAATCTATAACATAAATGAGAATATGTTGACTACTTTTATATGAATAATTTTGGATCAATCAAGTGTGCAACAACTAGCAAAATACAAGTAGAAAAACAACTGAAAAGTGATGCAACGAGTAGAAGGCAATTTTCTTGACTCATGCTGCTCTATGATTCGATTGATACACATATAACTTGCACTGTACTTTTATTTGTTTATTTACTAGAATATTCTATGCTCTTTTCGTAGGATGATCAAATTTTCCTATTAATGATATTTAAAAATAAATGAAAATAATATTACTAATAAAAAATCACAATAGAATTGACTTGAAAGAAAAATATATATACATATATAATTTATCATCAAAGAGGGCACTATCTAAATTATGATTGGCTGTGAACTTCATTCGATGATAAAATTTCATGAAAAGAATAAAAAGACTTCATGCACAAGTGAAATACAGCGAAAATGACTTCAGCAGATTCATCAAATATTCCTGTTACAAATCATGTTGCGACTCTTCTTGATGATCTTATTACCTGGCGAACTATTGGCAACAAACCGTCAGGTAAGATAAATTTTTGAAATGATAATAAAAATTTGAAATAAATTTTCAGATACACGAGGTACAACTAATATTCAACCGCATGGTGGTGCTTGGATGCCAGCCGATCGTTCATTCGACCGAATTCTATTTTGGTAATATTAGTTTAGTTTAAAAAAAATTAACTTCAATAATTCATTTATTTAGGCGTACAATAGAAAATAATTTATTTCAATTATTTGAATACTCAATGTCACGTAATCTTCTACAAAATGCTGTTCAAATTCAATTCGGTGTACCAACAACTGTTTTACCAAATGTTTTTATTGTTGAATTGCCGGATCGTCAAGAAATTTGTCTTATGTTTGCAACACACATTGGCGTATATCGTTGGATCTTAAAATATCCCATCGGATCCAACAACACGCAATCGGTAGGCATCATAGTTTTTTTTAAAGTTTTCTCGGCAAAAAATAAAAATACTGTGTCATTTTTAAGGACCAATCCCAATCAATACTTGCCGATATAACAGATGATTATTTAATCAATCGAAATCATTTTTATCGACATGAGTTACAATCATATTCACAAGTTACCTGTGCTTATACAAATGATCATCTTATTTATGCTTTATATAATGAAATGGAAACAATCATTCTTCGTTTTGATAATCAAGACTATTTAAGTAAGTTAGCATACACTGATGAGAACAGACTGATTTAAATTTGAGTTCATTCATTCAAAGATTCACCACAACAATTGACATATCCAAAACGACAATCAGGGGGTTTATTTAATTTCCTTTGGAATCCGAAGTAAGTTGTAAACATCAACTAATTAATGAATTCTATAATTATTTATTTTTCATTTTTATTCAAGTAAATCATTATCATCTAATCAACAAACTCAACCGTTTATTGCTGGTCAAACAACAATTATTTACAGTAACATGACAATGACAATTATTCTATACGATAATGGTTTACTTCGATTTTTGTCCGATCAAGTAAGCAGTTAAACCGAAAGGCTCATCTAACTCTTTTTTTTTGCTATATTTTGCATTGAAAAATATGATTCATTTATCTCGATCGTGATTTGAACGTTGATAAATGAAGAAGTTTGAATCGTAGATAAATACAGTTTTCAAAGTGGAACTTTTTCGTTTATCAGAACACTTGTCCAGCTATTGACTAAACTTTTCACTTCAATATAATAGACTGTCATAGAATTAATCATACTGAATGCTTACGAAGCCTTTTTCTTTAATTTGATTTTCCAGCTTTCGTTTGTTTAGTAATGAAATTTTTTTCTGATGCTCTCTTTTTCAGTTTGATACAGTACTATATGAATATAATTTGTCGAATGATCTATCACGTTCATCATCAAAAACTTCAACAAAAATGTTCTTAGATTACTGTCAATATGAAACATTCTCTGATGAACTTATCACACGTTTATTTGTTATTAATGATTCGAATGATCTTCTTCATGTTCTTATTTATGAATTTCAATATGATACATCAAATAATTTTAAATATTCTTTATATCAAAATAAATCTTATACAAAAAGTGTACAATCGAATGATCATTCACATTTAGCAAATGGTTCATCGTTAACATCAATATCATGTACAAATGATAGACTTCTCTTACACTTATTAACAAATCAAAATCGTTCAATTCTATTATTGTTACAATATGAATTAAAATCAAATCATCGTGAACAATTTATTGAATTACCAATGGATTTTAATGTGAAATATTTAAATGATGAATCGACACCTATTGATGATATTCAACGAAGACTTAATTCACCAGGAGAATTTACTATTGATATGATTAAAGACGCATTTTGGATTACATTTAATCTTAATCTAGATGAATTAAATCAATCGTGGGTATCATTAACACAAATTCTTCAACAATTACCAATTATTCTTCAAAGCTTGGTAAATAGAAGTTTACTTTTTCGTTTTCATTTGTCTGGATCGGTTGAATTCCTTTCGTTTTTAGTGTAATGATCATTGTGAAGAAAATTCCATTCGTAATGAAGATCGTCTACAGATATTAACTAAATTTTGGCAAAACCTTTATAGTACATTAATCGATCTTCGTGCTCATGCTCTTGTTCTACTCGGTTGTCGTATATTCGATGAAAGACAATTAATCATTCTCATTCATAAGGTATTTAAACAAAAGAAAAGTCAGTTACTTTTTCAAATACTTATTGTTAATGTTTCAGTCTGCTATATCACTTTATTCAACATCGAAATCTGCATTACCATCAAATCTAAAATATTCTCGTAAGTCAGATAAAAGTAAGAAGTATGCAAAAAATGATTTCCTTATCATAGGTTATACAAATGATATTGAAACATTAATGAACATATCAGACGAAGAAACAATTGCTCAAATTGATGATGTTGTGTTAAATGAAATATCCTTAAACGATAGACAACTGATAACACAGTAGAATTCTTTAAATAAAAACTGCACATTTAATATTTATTTGTCTAACATAGAAAATTAAATCGTATTCAAAAACATCTCGAACCAATTGTAAATAATGATCAACTAGTTGAAACTCTACAATCGCTTTATGATAAACATTTGACAAAAATAAGTTCAAATGACAACAGCACTAATGTATTTACATCTAAAATTGCTCGTCGTGTACTTGTTCTTGTATTTATTCAACGTTGTCATGAAAAAATTAATCAAATTGAACGTTTAAACAAATTGATTCCTCTTGTGTTTCGTTCAAATCAAGTAAAGTTTTTTTTTCTTCTTCTAATTATCTATTAAACTACTTAACATATGCTAAAATTATTCGAGAATTTCTCTATTTGTCTAATATTTGATGATTTCTTTGCCCATATGCCATGGTAATACTCGATCAAAATTTGTATACGATGATTTCAATAGTATCTATAGTTCACTGAGATCCTAGTAAAGAGCTTTCAATTTCGACAATAACATCTAGCTCAAGTTTTTCAATACTTCTTTCTTCAGTTGTAATTCTTACCCCTATTGATGCCGATCGAAAAATGTTTTAGAACTGAAATAAGAGCAAATTTGGATTTGACACCGGTTCAAATTTCATATAGACTCTCATGCCACAAAATTCGAGCAATCCATCTCAATGATTAATTAAGAATACTTTCGAAATCAATTACATTAAATTCTTGTATCCATTAAAACCATTGATCTAACAGTTTTCTTTATCCAAAGAGTTCTTATCATCATGATGTAAGGAGTTAACATGGTTTTAATTACTTGTATTTTGTTCGATAAAGGATTCATTTAGTGAACGCTTGATTCTGCTTTCCTATACTGTAATATAAAGTTGGTTACACTTTGAAAAAAATGAGAATCCTGGGAAGAAATAATCTGATATTATATTACTATCATATATCAGAACGAGCAGTTCTAATAGAAATTTTATTCACTGTTTTCACTATCAATCTATCTAGACCGAACATTAGTTCAAGCATTTTATAAGAAATTAGAGATAGTTTTGTATCTTTCTCTCTAGTTTACCTTAATTATATTTATTTATTATATATTTAGACTCGCATTAGTGCTCATCGGTTAGAAAAAATTCAAGAAAAAGTTTTACCTTACTTACAAGATTTATCTCAAATTCATCAAGTACTTCTATGGCTTTCCTCATGTGGAATTGAATTATCAACAACATTCGTAAATGATCGGTAAAAATAGTTAAACTAAATCGAAAATAAAAATTAGATTTTAATTCTTTTTGAAGTGATCTATTCATTGAAAATCTTGTTTATCAACAACCATATAAAACGCGAATTGGTAAGACAAGAAATGAAATATTCATTGTTATATGAGAGAAATTTTCTTTGTTGAATAGGAAATCAATCGTTACTCGAACAAATTCTTGCAGATAACATTCCAGCAGAAAACATCGCACCGGATTCAGATAATTGGCTTGAATTAATTAATAAATCTGCTGATAATCTATTTTCACTTTTGTATGATTTAATTTTTAAATAGGAAATTTTATTTATGATTATTATATTTAGATGGCCCAGTAATGAGTTTCTATTAAAATACTTACCAGGCCGACATCAATGGACAATATTAGATCAATATTGTGGAAAACTTGATTGGTTTAAAGAATTAAATTCTTCAAGGTTAGAATTTGATTTTGTTAAAATTTCAATGAAACATTTTTCTTTGCTTTTAGGCAATTTTTTCATGCACTAACATTTTATCGATCCGGTGTAAATATTGAAACAGCAACAAGACATTTGGCTGTTGTACTAAAAGAACTTCATACGGATCCATTATTGATTGAAATGTTTGGAAAACAATCAATACCAGAATTATTTTATATTGAATGGGTATGTTTGATAAGATGAACAACATTTACTAGAGAAAGTACTTTGAAAAATGAGTTAAGATTTTCGAGAGTTTTTTTTATCCTCTTCTACATTAGAATTATGAATAGCGCCGCACTATTTTTCAAATCGTGATAAAAATTATTTTTGTTTTTGTTCTAAGATTCGAGAGTATTTAATATATTTCGGTCAAAATCAACATGTTGCTTCATTTCTCCATCAATCTTTACAAAGCTCACATTCGAATGATATTCGTGTATGTATTTATCAATCATAAAAAAAGTCAAGATAATTGATCCTTGACATCTTTTCTTTTTTTTATTCTATAGGCTTTGATCATTAAAGAATTATTTAAAACAAGTATTGATTTGAAAAATTTTGATGACGCTTTTTGGTGTATTCAAAATACAAATGATTATTTAAGGTTAATATCTTTTTCATTTATTTTCTTTTGGTAGTCAAATGTTTTATAAAATAATTTTAGTCAAAAACAATTTACATTTGATTATGCATCAGCAATATGTTCTTTGTCGAATGATCAATCGTTATATCGTCTTGAAACACTTATTCAATATCAACATGATAAATTAGGTTATTTAGATTTTGAATTATTAGCTCATCTTGAACGAACATGTGTTGAAAGTCAACAGATTCAAGCGTCAAATGTATACACACTTTATGAAATTTATAAAATTATGAAATTACCATTGAAGAGTATGTATTGATTTAGTTGATCATAAGAAGTTAATTTTTTGCTTCGAATACGATAATACGAAGTTAGTGTACAACAGTACGAAAAAATGCTGGATCGAGAGAACACATAGCGCATTATTGTTAAAAATAGATTCTTTAGCATAATGAAATTAATCAGTAATGATCCTATCGATATATCTTTATGAGGTATACAAACATCGAAGTATCCCAGTAGTCCTACCCTCAACTTTTTGATTAGCTATTTGATTTGACATGTATCAAGTGAAAGGCTGAAGTCTACAGCTAAAGTTTAAACAGAGTTTTGAACATAAGTTTTTGCAAACAATACCTTGTCGTCAGAATTCGTATTAATGAATGTTACTTTTTCGCAAGTCAAAGATGTTGGCGATTGCGTACATCAGAACGTTTGTATTCGACGAAGCTTATGAAATAGCTATAATATTGAAACACTCAAAATGTACCATTAGTTAGTAATGTCTATGCCAGATAAGTATTGAAACGCTATACAAAGTTATTATTTTAAGAAAGTTTCTGTGTTATCTACAGATGTCAAGCGAGAAAAAGCATACAAAAATGAATCGTGAAATGAGTACTATTAAGGGAACAGGGTTTTAACTGAGAATTTATTTTGTTGAAGTTCGACTAGCAAAATGGCAGATCACTTAAAAGATTATTTTTAAAAGTTTTGCTAAAGTTAATCGTATTTTGAAACTAAACAGTGTCAAAAAAAAAACATAACAACACGGAACTACTTGGGAAAAGAATCAAATTTTTTTTACGATTGATGTAGGATCATTCTACGTAAGATGCTTAGTTTCGTTTCTATCTTACGTGATGTCTCTTACCAGTTTCCTATTTTTAATCATTATTTGCATTGTAAAATGTTTTTTTTATTTAAGTGGCTCAAATAATGTATCATTATGGCTGTTCAATAAGCGACATAAAAGAACAGTTGAAAGCATTTCAATTAGCTTTTGATTCTTTATCATCGATGAAGCAAATAAATGATTCAACGGAACGATTATTTATTTATCCAATCAATTACGAATATAATGTATGCAAAAACGTTTCTTCTTCTTTTTCTTCTTTGTAATATTCTGTTATTATTTATTTTTTTAAATTAGTCATTAACACCTTTACATATTGATCATAAATCTGCTCGGCTTATTGGTATTGATGAATGTCGACAAAAACTAGCAATTATATCAGCTATAGATACATTACGAGCAAATCGTTCATCATCGACCATTCAAATTACTGATACAATGCATCCAACGCAAATAGGTGGTATTCTAGCGAAATTTCATTATCATAATGAAGCTCAACAATTACTTGACGCTTTTCAAATTAATAAATCATCAACATATTTTGTGCATTAGAATACAGAAAATATATCACAGAGATTGATTCAATTTATTATTGTTACTTTTTTTTGCTTCTTTTGTCATATTAAACTCTAGAAAATGATATTTGTAGCCAATTTTTGTCTGGCATACATTTTGCACACATTTAGTTGAAAAATAAAAAAGAAAACTTCTCTTGTCCAATGACCTAAAAGTATTAACTAAAAAAATCTTCACCTTCAGCGTCATTTGTTGATCCTGTTGTTGGCGGTGGTGGAGGTGGTGGTGGTGGTGGTGGTGGTAAAGAAGGAGTAGGAATAGCAGGCGGTTTCTCTTTTCGCTTAGGACCAAATGGTGGGTTATATAGATCCTGATCGGAAGCTACAGAGGATGGTGATAGCGGTTGAGCTTTTCGACGAGGTGGACTTTTTACAATAGGTTTAGGAAGAGATCGGGGAGCAGCAGGTGCAGTATCATCTGGTTTTGAAGGTCCTAAGATAGCTCTTGATGCATCGGTAAGAAACTTATTAATATCGAAACTATCCGCAACCTCTTGATCATTTTCGTCTGTATCATCATCGATAATTGCTTCATGCTTCTCATTATTATTTGGCTGTGGTGATGGTGCTAGAAAGAAATTTTTTTAAAATAATATTTGTAAAGAACATATATATTCGATAGAGGTAGCTGATATTACTTTTACGATTAGATTTTGAAACTTCAGCAGAAGAATGTGGTGGTGTTGTTGGCTGTAAATTTTGATTCTTTGATGTTTCGTTGTTATCGCTACTATCATTTTCATTTTTCTTAACCTCAGATGTAGGTAAAGACGCTAAATAGAGTGAGGATTTATTTTTATCCGTAAATTATGAAAAACAAAAATTTACTGTGATTATTATCTTGGCTATTGTTCTGATCATTTTCATGTGTTAGTATATTGTTAGTCGGTTTTGCTAAAAGGAAGTCCTATATTATTGATAGAAATATTAAGATAGAAGTAAACATACGAAGTTCTATTGATGGTTTTCGTGATTCATGTGGTGTTGATACTTTTTCTACACGAGGGGATGAATGAGATGAATCTTGATTCTTCTTTCTTTGTGATGTTGGTGATTGATTTCCAGATAAATCATGCCGAGGACTACTATGATTTTCATCAATAACCCTATCACTTTTTGGTATTATTTCTACTGTAGGTTTCGTTGATTCATTATGCAATGAATGTCGATCAGTAGTTGTGTTTGTTGGCGGTTTTGGTTCTTCAACAGGTGATTTAGATAAACCAATGACTGTAGGTTCCCATGTTGATTTTGCGTTGTTCTCAGAATTTTTAGCAGACTTTTTAAGATGTTCACCTCCAGTACGTACTTTTGTTCGATTCGAACGTGTTTCTCGTTGTGATACTGGCTCTGATTCTGCTCCATCCATGTGATGTTTTTCTGTTGACATATCAGATTCTAGTTTTAAACTAGGTTTGAAATATTTTGGTGGTCTTTCAGAAACGATTCTTGATGGAGGATGCCATTCAGGTCGACCTGCTCGAGATGAAGATAAGTGACTACGAGCAGATTCATGTTGTGATCGATGATGCACAGCCGGCGAGGAACGTTCTAGAATAAAATATATTTCTCTATTTTCATTACAATACCGATAGTAACCTGTGCCACGAACCGATCGACGGTTTGATTTAACTGGTTTATCATTGTAGCGCAGTGATCTTGGCGTTTCTGAGCATTGCGATGTATTTGTATCCGAATAAGAATTACGCCGTACCGATGTGCCATTTACAACCCATAGATCTTGATGATCCGGATTTTTTCTTCTCTGTCTTACGAAACCTTGATCTCGTGTTGGATGCAAATCAATAGTCATTCTATCATCACTAGAATATATATCTGATGTTGGCATATGACGAGACGATTGTTGATGTCGTCGTGGCATATGAACTTTGTACGTCACTCGAGCCTTATGTATTTCAGGTGACTAAATAGAAAAACAGCAAAATCTATGAAGAAAAATTTACGTAAGGAAAATAAATTATGACACTATTTGGATTTCATGTTTATTTCAGTTAGTATTAATTATGAAAAGGTGTGGCTAATATTAAATTATTCATTTTTTAATTCTATAAAAACCTTATATATTTCAGTTCACTCATAGTCGACATTTTAGTTTTTCTAAAATTTGGATTTTTTCCTAGCATTAGACAAACATATAAGTCCTACTTAAGATACCTTACTAACGCAATCAATTGAGCTCTTTTTCTTCATATAGACAGAAGGTGATTTGAAGTAATTACTGTGCGTATAGACTGACTTCTAGGAAGTGAATAAAAATGATGTTGTCTTTTCTGATTTCATCGAAATAAAACATGATATTTCAATGATTAACATTCGACTGACCTTACTCTTCAAATATTAAAATTATGAGACCAAACGATTGAGTTTCGTTTGATGAGTCTGTACCAGAGCGTAAGAATTTTACTTGTAAAAATTTAAATGATAAAAATTCTACCTAAAAGAGCAGTTCGTTTTTGTTTTTTTAATGTAAGAAAAAGTTGCACACATTATAAGAGGTTAGCATGATGATATAGTATTTTGTTAAAATTTCAGTTTAAACTGAATGTTTTGGAGTAAATTTCTAGGGAATTCAAAGGCACGATCTTTTGCAAATAAGCATCAATTATACTGCAACGAAAGCTCGCCGGCAAAAACAAAAAATATCAAAAGTTTCCTCTCTTTTATACAGTGTTCAGTAAGTTATCTGGCATAAGTTACCACATCTATTTCAGTTGATGATGAACGTTCTTTAGTTGGTGATTGAGAACGATATTTTCTTGATGTATGTTGAGATAATGGATAGTGATGAACATGATAATGTACTGGTGATCGATCGGTTAATTCAGACCGAGCTAATGTTTCACTTAGTTCATCATTAATTTGTTGTAATTTAGATAGTGTTGGTTGTTTAGAAATCGAAGATGATAGAGGAGAATATATTGGATTGTGATAAATTTTTCTTGACGAATATGGTGATATTGAACGATTAGAAGATAGAGAATCCCGATCAAATTCATAATTGCTTTCATTCATTTTATATAAGTCAAAATTAAATTTAGGACCAGATCCCGTCGGTAAAGGTATTCTAGACGTAGGAGATTTACAACGATGAAATAATGGTGATGATGGTCGATTTGAAAGCATCGGTGAAGTAAACGATAAAGACACGGGAATATACATGGTAGGTTGCTGAATAAGATTTGATGAAACATTGTAAGCTGACTCAAAATTAGTCATAACTTGAACATATTCAATTGATTTTTCCATTATTTAACTGAATTATTTACTCTTGATCTAATATTTTCAAGGATTAAAAAATTTGATTTTTACTTTTCTTTCTATTATCATTTGTCATCAAATTCATTGCTATCAAATGTTACCATAGAAACACAAACTGTGGATTCTATTTGTTTAGTGCTTAGCAAGCAAGCATGTATACTATATTAAAGACTATAATCTAATAATACTCGCACTCAAAAGTAATCAAAAGCTATTTCAATAAAAAGAAAACTTTTCTTAGAAATAGACTGACTAATACTGTCATCTATTGAAATAGTCATTCTTCATAGTAACATAGGTATATTGAACGGCGCGCTCAATAATCGTGTAAATTATTTGTAAATAAAATGACCGATAACAATGTACCAGGACGAATAGTCAATTTAAATCATAAAAATTTCTATCAAGGACCCATGCGTTCATCATCACCTGCAACAGCAGCTAATCAATTCCTTGTTTCAACTCGTCATCCGTATACAACAGATCATGCTCGTCGTACGAGCGTACCATCAACAGTTGGTGGAACTTTGTCGAATTCTCGAGCTCAACATACTTCACATGGTCATTCAACTATTCAAATGGAACCTGGCCTTCAAGCATTGCTTGTTGCAGAAGGTCGAGCTGCCGCTACGATTGTAGCAGCTCGTACAAAACGTAATGAATTATTACGGCAATCGAATCGAGAGAGTCAAATTGAAATAGAAGCATTTCGACGAGAACGCGAAGCTCAATACAAGAAAAAATTCAATGAAGCAACAAAACTCGAACAATTTCAAACAAAACTTGACAAACAAAGGCATGAGTTGTTAGAAAAGATGAATGTCGACGCTCAAAAAAAGCGAAAATCACTCATTAATCATATTATTCATTGTGTGATTGATCAAATTCCTGTTGAACCCCATCCAAATATGAAACATAGTATTTTCTAGGTCAGCATAAATAGAACAAGCATTCGTATCTACAAGACTATTGTCAAAAAAAAAGAAACTAGAACATATCATTTTCGGAGATATTTTTCTACAACCAGTAATTATTTTGTTTTCAATTTATTTTTGCTCTAGATTCTAGAAAAGCAAACAAATACTTGTGAAAGTATCAAAAAACAGAAGCGCAAGGAGAAAACAGCTGAAACAGAACGCTAATCAATAAAGAATTGATTAGTTGGATGGTGATGATGATGATGGAGCTGTATTCTTTAGATTTGATAATTTTGATTGAATTCCGACTTTTTTCAGTTCTTCAACAAGTTCACCTGATTGATGCATCTGAAGTAGAATATCGCAACCGCCAACGAATTCTCCATTGAAATAAACTTGAGGAAACGTTGGCCAATTACTAAATTAATCATAAGCGAAATGTTGTTTTTTCAAGTGAAATCATTTCTTTTCTTTTTTATTATTCAAACCTATAAATTTTCATTGTTTCTCGAAGTTTTACATCTTCAAGAATATTTTGTGACTTGAATTCACATCCATGTAATTTAAGTATTTGAAGAACAGCATTAGAAAATCCACAACCTAAATTTTTCACAAAAATATAGAAAACCTTACAAACGAAAAAATTTAACCATCATACTTGGAGCATTTGGCTCGCCTTTAATAAATATAGCAACTTTATTTGTTTTAATAAAATCATCAATCTTATTTTTTAATTCTGAATCGATTGGTGATGATTCGCTAGAATTTTTTGTTGTTGTTGTTGATGATGATGATGATGATGATGATGATGATGTAAAACGACTTGAAATATTATTAAATGAGCCTATTGAATATTGTTGAATGACTCGACGAAATAATAACGAGGAATTCATCTTTAAAAGAAAATCATAGATGTTCAAGGATTTCTTTTCTATTCTTTTTTTTAATGAACTCTTGAAAGATATTCCAAAAACAAAAAAATACAATATTTTTCCCGTGAAAAATTTATTTCAATCATAATCATATAATTTGAAGATGCTCTTAAAACGCTTCTTGCCTTATTTTTAAACAAATCTCAATTTTCGTTTGTTCTCTCTTTTTTCTTTTTCTAATTATAATCACAGTGGTCGTCAACGACAGCACCGGAAAAAAACATACTTGAAAATATATCTAAATACGAATCAATGAATATTCGACTTGCTTTCTTTTGACATCATAATCAAAAAAAAACGAAACCTTGTTCAGATGGAGTTCGTCACAGGAATAAAAGGTTTCTCTCTCATTTCTTTTAAAACAAGAAAATATATAATCAAAACGTATTTTCTTGTTGTCTTATACTCATTTGATTGAAATTCTCGACGTGACTTCGTGGCTGTTGTTCCATTATATTATAATGGTATTACATACAGCATCATCGAATTTATCTGAGGCATTAATTAATGTTAAAAAATCTGAGCAAAATTTTCTCCAGCGCGATGTCACAGTTATTCATCGAGAACGAAATAAAATTCGTGCTAACGTCGATAGACATATGGAGACATTCTTACAAAGGACACGTAAACGACATGAAACATGGTATCGACATGATAAACATTTTCGTGAAGCTATTCGGAAAGAAAAAGAAAATCATGAAAAACGTAAAGAACGTAATCGACAAAAATTAATACTGGCAAGTAATCCAGAATATGTTCCGCGCGATCTTACACCATTTCAAGCTGTTCTTAGTGAAAATGTTATTTTGCCACCAATTACAACAGCAACACCTCAACCATCATCAACAACATCTCCAATACCACCACCATTGCCACCACCACCAATAACACCACCACCGCCAATAGCAAAAGTCGCATCACCACCACCAGCAATAGTAATTAAAAAAATGAATACATCAACGACAACAACACCACGTTCTGAACCAATGACAAAAGTTGAACGACGTACTCATCAAGTTTTACGAGCCTCACAAAAGTTACTCGACGAATCAGAAGCACGATCAAGATATAAATATGTATTTGGGCGACCTTCCTCAACAACATTCAATATGAAACGATCGCCACCATTAGCATCAACGAGCTCATCTGTATTTCATAGTTCAACACTTATCGTACCGATAACAACATCACTCGATTGTGAAGAATATGATCGTTTAATCAATGAATCATTACAACAAGAAACATTTAGTGAATTTGTCGACCATTTTGTTAAATTTCGTCCTGAATTTCGTGAACAGTTTGGACTTATTAATGAAGCTAGAAAACGTCAAAAAGCTATTGAAAAACTAAGAGAATTCAATCAAATATATGCAAAAGCCAAAGATGAACGTTACCATAAGTTGATTAGCAGTCTAACCGATCTTTCTTCTGAACAAAAACAAAAATAATTTCGTTAACTGTTTAAATAAAAAAAACAACGAAATAAAACAGATAAGAATTGTTTTTTTTTAATTTTTTATTCGTGTATTTAGAAATAATGTTTTCTCTTTTCTCCTGTTTATAATGAACACAAAATATAAATAGGACAGATGAAGATTCGGCATAATTAAATTTAATTGAGAAGGAAGTTGTCTTAGCGAATTTTTCACTTCGGAACCAGTATTTTATTCATGTATAAGAATGCATAGCACTAGAACTGTTCGTGTCGATGATTGTTTTTTTAGTGAAAAGTTAATGTCATTTTACTGAATTTTTGATCATGATCAAGCCAGCTAAATTAAATGGAAGTATTTTTCTCTGAAACCAAGATAAATAAAATCATAAAAAAGATAATCATGTACAATTCAACTGTTACGTGAAAGCAAGGTCAACCATTAGAAACAAAGCATTTAAAAATTAATATTAAAGTAAACTTTAAAAAAGATTTCAATACGAAAAAAATAATTCTGGATTGCATTTGGAAAATAATGACATGGAAATATAATTATGACCTAAGATTTGCTAACATTCTTTCGATTTCAGCATCTTCATCGTTCGCTTGTTTTCGACTAGCTGCAACACTAGATGCTGCTGCTGGTACATGTGGCGCATTAGCGATCTAAACAAAAAATACAACATTTTATTTCTCATTTAATTTAATCTCTAAAACTTTTAATCGAACTTTGTCATTAAGTGATATGCCAATTTCATCAAGTACTTGGTTAACAATGGCATCTTCTTCTTCCGAATCACCTTCCTGTCCAAGGGCTGCTTCAAGTGATTCACCAACTAAAAACAAGAATATTTTTCCATTAAAATTACAAAATATTAAATTTAATGCATACTCATATCATCTGTAATAGCAAATTTTGTATGTTCTTGAACAAATTGTTGCGAAATTTTTGACATTTGCTCTGGATTCATAACTTTATTCATTTTACTCATGGTTTTTGCAGTTGTCTTAAATAAACAGTTTACTTCCATAAAAAATAAATTTAATAAATAAACAAAATAACTAACTTCCATTGCGCCAGCCATTCGAACATTTGATGCCATCATTGTACTTTGTGAGGCTAAACTTTGAATCTGACCAGATGCTTGAAGTGATTTGTCTTTTTGATTACGAACTTTAACAAGTTGTTTCGCCAGAATTTCTACTGCCTGAAGAAATAATAATAGTAGCCATTATTTTACGTGTCTTACGGCTATTGTTATAGTTTACTTTTTTATTATTAGTTGTTGCAGCCTTTCGAATTTCATTCATCTAGATAAAAAAGATAGTTGATAAATTTAGAATTACAAAAAACGTTTTTTTCTCCTACTAATCGTTGCTCTTCAGCTTCAATTTTACGTCGATCACGTATCAAGTCTCGATCAGTCGTTCTTAATTCTCGACTGTGAGCTTTTGCCTGTTCTTTAATTCAAAAACAAAAACATAATTTAATAATTCAAATACAGATAGAAGTGTTTTTGTTTTCATTTACCTGTGACAGATGGTTTTTTACTGAACATTGCTGTAATTAAAGAAATCTAGAAAAAGATAATCTATCAATTAAAATTTAGTTTTATCGATATCCATAGAAGAGGAAAAGAAAAAATCAAAAACACCTTTAACACAATAGCCGGATGCATATTCATGTTTTGAATGACTGGGCAGATACTTCAGAACAAAAAGGTTTTTGTGAAAAATGAATTGATTCTCCCATCGGTTTATCACTAGCAATAAAATGAAGAGCGTTATATTGGAAAAATTTTTTAATTTCATCGGTATCGGATGATATTATTGCATGAAAAGCATCGATAAAAACTATTTTTGATAGTTTGGATAGAATACAATCTTGCCGTTGACGTAATAAGTATGTAAGATTATCACCACCAGCTGAATGAGCAACAATATAGAATTTTTCCGTTGGTGACATTTTTGCAATTATGTTATCATAAACGTATAGAAAATGTTCATAGCTCGTCGATAAATTTGATACGGGCTTAGTAGATGATAAAAGAGGAAGTGAATCTGGTGATAAATAAAATGAATGGAGATTCTCAGAAGAAGCTTTGGTATCTTCATGATTCGAATATGTTTCTTTGTCAATGTAACTTGTTTGATTTCGATTTAAAATTATGACAGATAAATTGTGTTCTTTTGCTTTCGTCACGTAAGGAAACATAGCTATAAAAATGAATAGAATTGAATAAGTTCGAGTAAAAGGAACAAAAGCTCAAAGCAATAGTTATAAGAATGAAAACTAAACTTGAAATAACCAATCATTCCTTTAGTAAACTCTCGTAGTATTCATCAATACGAATGAAACTATTTATTTCTTAGCTGATCAATATTTCATATTGATACTATTTTACAAAACAAAAAATTTTAATCGACATGACTGATTTGTTATAGATCATTCATTGACAAATAAAGATGTTTATTCAGTTCCTCGTAATATTTACTCGAAAAAAGCTCTATGCTGTTATAACTTTCCCATACTTCATACTACTACAGGTTTATGAAACAAATGACTGTAGTATAGAGTGACATTAAAAAAAGCGGCATCGAAAAATTACTGATAGACAGTTGAGTTTCACATCAAGTGTTATGAATTTTGTTTTCGATGGTTAGCATAGATTAAATATTATTCAGATAGATTTTTAAAATCTCGTCGCAAATAGCACATGCAAAAGTAACAAATCTAACAAACATGTCTCGATACTTCTATTAATTATAGTAGATCAAGAACTATTTACAACAAAAGATTAATAGAGAATAAATTGTTAACTTACAGATTTGTACCTGTTCGCTCCAAAAGCATTGATATGGAGTTTAATGTTATTATAGATGATTAAATCGTGTAATTCTATGTGTAAGTTGGTCAAATAAAAACTTATAATCAACATAATCTTTCAATAATTTCAGATAATAAGCCAAATTATTGTTATTATAATAAAAATCATATAAGAAAGAAAAAAAAGTTAAACTTATTGTAGAACCAAGCAACTATTAGTATAAATAGCTGCAATAATGGATATATTTTAAGCCAACTAGAATATATCAGAGGTCGTCTTACGGAGATAAAAATGAGTAATATGTCAAAGCATCAGATATAATAATAAAAAAGCGAATGTTACTAATACGCATTCGTTTACACAATGATAACATCTACAGTATTTCACATTTTAGTCATATTAATTGACAATTCTATTGTGTATGAAACGATACCTCCGATATCAAGTGACTCATTGATACAACAAGCACGTGACCATTGACCAGCACGTACAACACTTAAACCTTGAATTAATATTAAACATCCATTCTGATTTGTTCGAAAATCATTCGAAACAAATATATTAGCATAATGTCGATCATGTTGTTCAATGGCTAACCAAATTTCTTCATAATTCCATGGATTATTTTTCATTAATGACTGTATATATAATTCAACACATTTTCCAAGTAAACCATAGTGACGTTGCGTAATGAAAACAAATTTTTTATATGTTATACCATGACGTAACTTATTGAACTGATTATATTTATAATTCAATTCAATTCTTCAAGAGATTTCGGATTTTTCGATGCCTTTGGAATAGTGGAAAGAATATGATTAAGATTTATTTGAATATTTTCTGGAAATCGATCATATTTGAATTTTTTATTACAAACATAGCAAGGTACCTCTTCATTAATTAGTAATGCTATTTAACCCGTGTCAATAATTGAAGAAATCATATTTATGCAGCGTGATTCACATAAACTATGTTCATAAAATTAGGACACCATTGATATCGAGTAGATGAGTCAGTTTTACAAACGATACAATTCATCTAGAATTTTAAAAAAAATTTATTTCGTTAATTTTGTTTTTCGTCGAAGAAAAAGAATAAGAAAAACAATCAATAGATAATCAAGCGGATGCATTTCTATTCAAATGTCTCTTTTGCATAAATAAGAAAGAACTTCTTTTTTTTTCAACTTAATATTGGCCATCATTTATCATCTTCAGATAAACATTATTGTTGGTTTTTTCAACTTCATTGATCAATACATCTAATGAACTTTATGTAAATCGTTAAGTGGCTATTGTATTCGAATTTAAAACTAGGTATAATCAGTACGATTCATTGTTCCACTTCGGCTTGGATTTGTTAACGATTGTGAATGCATAAAAGCTGATGGGTCAGCATATGTAGAATCTTGAGATAATAATTGATTTTGCTCATTTTGTGATGCTTGATAAACATCATAGGCATCCTATGGAAGAAAAAAAATTAAATTTTAATCTTAACTAATAAAAACAGGACGATTTCTTTACCAATTGTGAAAAATCCTGTTGAGAAAAACCATATGCATTTTGTGACATAATACCAGTTTGTGATATTGGATATGGTTGACTTATGGTACCAATTTGTGTTAGACTTGAATTATCCTTAAAAATATACAGTCTAGATTATAGCTCTGGGTAAATTTTTTGTAGATGATTATCTTTATCTAGAGAATAGGGTGTTATCTTTCGGATTAAAAGTATGAAAATACAATGATCTCTTGGATTACTTAATTTTATTCTACATTAGTATACTCTAGTAGCTTACACTAATATTACTATTCAAGTAGACATTATAACTCTGACATATATGTCAAACTTGAAGCTTGAATTCAATTGAAAATTGAAAATTTCAATTTTCAACTTTTAAACCAATAGCATTCTGAAGAATCGTGACTCACACATATATCGCTATGAGTTGAAAGTTGAAATTTTCTATTTTCAACTGAATTCAAGTTTCAAGTTTGACACTACTGAACTCTGACTGACTAAAGATCAATGCATTCACTAGACTATTTTCTGTTGGTAAATATCAGTAAAAGCAACAACGAGGTATAAGTGATTCAAAGTTTAGGCGATACACTATCAATGTCATCAGTAACGAGTATTTTCATCGGTCTCTCATGTATTGAGATAGGTAACAATAGATTCCATTAACAAACCTGTGATTGACTTGTACCATTGATAGATTTCGAGAAACGCGGTGGCCGTGATGAACCTCTTGGTTTCATTGCACCCCCTCTTGCACCTCCGCGTGCAGTTGTTCCTTGACTATTCATTGATCGATCTAGATGCAAACTTGTTTATTAAACACAAAAATAAATTCGTTTTATATTACTATTCATCATCGTACTAAATGGTGCCGATCCATTCATATAAGGCATTGACATTGACATTGATGGCATCATCATTTGATGTGGCATTGGTAAATTGAGTCCATTGGATAAGTGTTGTTGTGATGTACCATTCATTCCTGCTGTATCGATGTAACTCAATGGATCATGAACACGAAAATTCGAATTTAAATTATTTGCATACATTGAGCCAGCCATTTGACGTTTATCACTAGTTGTAGTTGTTCGATCATAGACTGAACCAGGAATCAATGCTTCTTTAGCTGAAATCAAGAAAAATAAATCAAGTTTATTCTATCATTTTTTTTAATAATAAAGATAAAACAAACCAGAAAACATTGCATTTGACATAAATCGACCGCCAGGATTCGTTGGATTCACAAGTTGTTTTGGCTTAGAAAATTGCATAGCACTTTCTTTAAGATTATTTAACGGACCTTCGACAAGTACATGTTGTTCTTTATAATATGTTAATAAATGATTCCATAATGGTTGGCGTGAAAGAACTTTTGGAGTACCAATTATAATAACGCCATATCTAAAACGTTAAATTTTATTTTTCTACAAATAGAAAAGAAGAAATTTACTTTGCTCGTGTTAATGCAACATTAAGTCGACGTGGATCATTTAAAAATCCAATACCTTGATGTTCATTGGCACGTACACATGATAATATAATAAAATCTTTTTCACGTCCTTGAAATGCATCAACACTAGCAACTTCGATCTCTTGATAAAGTTTTTCATTCAACGAGCCACTATATTGCATATGTTGAACAATAAAAGCACGCTGTCCCTCATATGGTGTTATTATACCGATTTGATCTGGTTTTATTCCAGCTCTCAGTAAACGTGTAGCCGTTTTCTCAACCATATTTGCTTCAGTTCGATTAAGATATGATGTACCACTACTAGAGATTTCTTCTTGTCCCAATGAACAGTGAAAAAACATTGGTTTATCAGGTTGAATCCAAGGAAAATCTAAGGTTTTGATTGTACGTTCACCTGCTGTAACACCATTTTGAAGTGAACCTTGAAAGCATAAAAGAATAAATTAATATTGACGATTTCTTTTATAAATCTTCTATTAAAAACTAGATTTTTCAGTATTCTTCAGGATAGCATATGAATTAAATTATGAATGCTAATCTATTTAACTAATCTAAGGTTTAGGTTTTTTAGAACAATTATTCGAAATGAAAGAAATTAAAGTTCGATAAATAGTTAAAGTCGATTCGACTTAGAAGTTCCATTCTAAAATTTAGACAGATACGAGAATAAAAGCAGGAAATTTTTTTCACACGTGTAACATAAAAATTGGGAGAAGTACAACTCAACTCTATTGTTTGCCAGTTAAAAATTCCATGATATCAAGATTATTGAAGTGAAAAATATTCTTTATACACTGCTCCGTCAGTTAATGATTTATTTAGGAGTGCTTAGAAGTTACCATGTTTTTGCACGATACTTAAATGTCGTCATGATCTCATACTCAAATATTTCAAATGAATGGTTTTTACGAATGAGTCAAAAATGATATGTAAAATGAATTATTTATCGCAGCAATACTTTTCAATTTGGACAAAATTAGTTTCAACAAAAGAAATGAAAACTCTTTTCTGAAGTATAAAATAAATCAAACCTTCATAAAAAATATTCGATGGAAATGCTGATAAAGCTGGATGCATTCGATATTGAACTTGTAATCGGATAGGACGAATGCCCAGTACAACGAGACGTTCAAATAACGATTGACTAAGACCAGCTTTTGCTGCTTTTTTACTCATAACAACAGGTCCCAATTGGCAATGATCACCAACTAAAATAAGTTGTCGAGCACCAAGTACAACTGGCACCATACATTCTGGCTCAGTTGCCTGTGTTGATTCATCGATAAGTATTGAACGAAATTGATAACCATGTGATAAACGTGGATCGCCCGAACCCACGCATGTACAACAGATAACATCAGCATTTCGAAGTAAATCACTTTCACATTTACGTTTTAATGTTCTATAACGTTTTTCATCAGCCGATGATAGTTCACCAGTCTCATCTTTTAATTGTTGTAATTTTTTTAATTCAGGCTCACTTAACATAAGAATAAAAATTAGAAAATTTATTCAATTCAAAACCTATTCTTTTGTACCTTTCAAGATTACGTATTTGATTATGTAAGGCTAAAAATGAAACGGGTGAATCTAATGCTTCACGACTTTTGGCACAAAGTCGAACAACTTTTAAACCGGTTTTATGAATTTTTTCTGTTAATTGATCAACAGCAATATTACTCGGTGCACATACTAATACTTGTCCTTGGTTTTGTTTCACAAGATGATAAACAATAGTCGCTGATGTTACAGTTTTTCCTGTTCCAGGTGGACCTTGAATGAGACTTAATGGACGTTGAAGAACCGTTTTAACAGCATAAACTTGTGAATGATTCAATTCTGGTAAACCAGGTGCTGAGAAACGTTTTGGTAATGTTACTTTCATAACTAAATCATCAACTTCATGACCTAATAAACGATGATACAAATAGGCTGATACACTATTTTCATCGACAGCAAATGTTTTTAATGCTGCTTGCATTCTAAAAAGTTGATGTTAATGAAAAAAATACAAAAATTTGTTTTTATAGAAAATAAAAAATACAAGAGTCTACCGATCAAATGAAGTTGATTTCCATACAAATTCAACAACAAAATTCGTACTAAATTCAATTGGTGCACCTTGACTGATTCTAAGTTCGGTGCCAATTTCTTCTCCATAATCTAAATTTTGAATTTTTCGATTTTTATTTCTTTTATTTTTACTCTTACTATTAGGAACTTTAACAACATGTCCAACACCTGACCATGTTAATTTTGACGAATCTCCAACATAGCGCAAACGTAATTCATCACCTGCCATCAATCGCATTTCTAAAGTTAAAAAATGTCAAAATAAATTTTTAAATCTACAGTTTATTGTATCATTTGGAAGCGATCACATTTCATAAATTAAAAATAAATAAATCTCTGGACTATTTTGGCTCTCTTTTATAGGCAATCTATAAAAAGAAATCAGGAAAAAAAGGACGAAGAAAAGTCTCATAATGCATGCTAGAGAGAGTGAAGAACAGAGAGCAGATACCTTGTCTGTTCTAAACGAAATCTAACTGATTTTTGAGAAAAATCGAAAACTACTATCAAGACATCCTTTCCTTATGTTTAATGAATCAAATGCAGGTTAAATTAGTCTGGATACCCTGGAAATCTTAGTTCCATCCAAATTTGTTTTCAGAGACTTATGATTGAAATATAGATTTTAGAAATATAACACTAATCTATAAGTTTCTATTGATAAATAATTTAAGTAAATATCACATTTTATGAGAGAATTTATCAGACTGAAAAGTTTCTACTCAAATTAGTTTATAAAATGTGTATGCATATTGTTAGTAAAGTTACGTTTTTTTTTGGTCTCAAAACGTTAATTTTTCATCAGCAATTTTGTGATAGATCCATACATCGCAGTGTCCTGATAAATTCCGAGGGGGACGTCCTTTGCAAATAATTGTTTCGCTGGAATCCTGACAAGCGCTGCGATGTATGAATAGATCGGATAAAAGAACGAAATATTTTTACATCTATACATAGGCAAATAATTTGTTCGAAATAAATGATTTTTAGAAACTCAAAATAGATATAGAATAGTTCTGTTCTAATTTAATACATTTTTATCCACCAGTTTTTCTTACCTTCATTTGCTTTTGGTAAAGAAAAATAAGCTAGACGTTTTTTATTCAAACCCATATCCCATCGAACAGAAATATTTTCCTGTGTTTGAGATTCCTTTAATTTTCTATCATCATCAGCTTCCATTTTAACTAATGGACCAAATGTATTTTGGTATTGATACGCATCTTCATATCTTAAACTACATTGTTGTGGTTCTTCATCAATGCCTGGTTTATCAAGATCAGTTATTGTTGCATCAGCATTTTCTTTCCAAAGTTCTTCTAAACGATTAATCATTTGTGCTGTTATTTGTCGTGCACGTAATTGTTCTTGTTCAGATGGAATCTTAACTAGCCATGTTAAAAAACATCGATCTTGAATTAGCGGTTGCCATTGACTTGGGTCCCTGTTAATTTGGTTTTTTGTTTTCGTCAAAAATCATAATTCAAATCAAAACAACTCTCCTTACCAATTCATATCTTTCAATGCACTCTGACTTGCACATGGTTGTCGACAAAGTAAAACTACGACACTGTCAGCTTTTGCTGGTATAAAACCAAGTAAGAATGCATTTCGACATCCACAATTATAACATTCTAATTGTGTTTCACCTAACGGACCATCTTTATGTAATGTTACTTCTTTACACTTTGCTCGAACAAGATGATTAACAATATGACTAATAGGAGAAGAAAAGAAATAAAATATAATCATTCTTTGTTTTTTTTACCTTCCCGATGTATTACCACGTCCATTACAAAACCATTTTCGTGTTTGATTACACATTACAACAGCATCTGGATCATGAATACCACAATATCTAGAAAGAAAATTTTCAAAATATTTTTTCGTTTCAAATAGTTAAACTTACGCGCAAGCATGTTTTGGTAAATCTTTTTCATAGAAACCTTCTTCTTCATCTTCGAATGGTAAATCACGTTGTTGAATTGTATTATTATTATTAATTCCAAGATTAAAATCATCTGATTGAAAAATGGAATTCTAATAAAATAGAAAAGAAAAATTACAATTAGAAAGCATATAACTATCGATTGATTTTTACATGTTGTTGAGATGTGTCAATATCTGTTAATGGTAAATGACTTTGTTGTGAAGGTAATGTTAAGTCATCGAAACCGAAGTCTGTAGCTTGAGTATTTCCACTAGTTAAATCAGGATCATAAAAAACTAAAGGATCACGAAAGGTGTTATCAATACCAGAAGCATGATCTTGAGTAATACTGGCGCCATAGAGCATAATTTATCTAAAACAGTGTTCCTAATGAAAAAGTGTACCCAACAAAACAAAGTGTACCGAACCCTAATGAAATAGAATTTACGCACTGTTTTACACACTGAAGATAAAAAATAGTGTGTACAGTGTACCCGCTCGATTTTCTTTTTACGCAGTAACTTTTTGCGAAAATTTGCATGCCTTTATGATTAGAAGAAATATATTTATTGAATGTTATCAAAATTTTGTGTTTCATCCAATAGAAAAAAAGGTAGAGGCATTATAACATCGTCTATGTTTCATATAACTTAATATAATATAGCTTCTTTATTATTTTATATGAATGTAAAGCGGATTGAAATTATTGTTGAAAAAAAACAATAAAAGAAAAACAAAATACTAGAATCACCTTAAAATGACTTTGTTGTAGTTTAAATTTGAAGATTCTTCACCGCTAGAAAAGCTTAACTTTTTTGCTCATACTTTTGCATCATCATCATACCGATGTTATTCTTTATTAAAGAATAACATACGTATGATGAAAAAGTATGAACATTTTTTACGTTTTGTAAATTTAAAATTTTCGTGCGATCATTAACGTATGAAATAGAATAAGAGTGTCTTCCCAGGTCGAACAGTATGGTCCGTATACGGTCATTGGTGGTTACTTTACGACTTTTACGGGCGAAATTTTGCCGTAATATCTGGCGCAGTAATACGGACCGTATTATCATGAGTGTACGGAGCACAAACAGCCGTAAACCATGAAAATTCAGTCCCGTTTATGGTGCCGTATTACTGCGCCAGGTATTACGGGCAAATACGGCCTATTTGCTGCCGTAAAGATACCGTTTTGACATCGTTTACCGTCGACAAACAGGCCGTAAACGAGTCCGTTTTGATCAACCTGGGTTTTCATAGAAATTTTCTTGTATGGTTAGCAATCCACTTTCTAGCGTCTTATACACTTTGATCCTTGAAACAAAATGTACGAAACCATGATGCTCAAAACTAGCGTAGTGTATTTATATATTCTATTTCAGATTCCTATTAGGAACACTGATCATAATCAAGATCAACTTCAAGTTAATTAAATTTGACCAATATATTATTTTTCTTTCGCATTTTGAATGCAGCTTCTACGCTTTTGATTTAATAAAATACTTCAAGATGAAATTTAAAATTATTTCTCTTTTGATGTTGTATGGTGGATTTAGAAAACTTGGGAATGCTTTACTATGATTGGAGAAAATTTAGGGAGTAAAGCTCTTTCTGATGTTGCAATCGTTTATGGTATCATGGCTCTTGATAAGTTTTAGAAGTAAAGCGGATTCTACATTTAGAAGAAAGTGAACAACGACTAATTCCATTTTTGATTTCTACCTGCCTTTGTAGATAAATTAAAAAGTCAAATGTTTTTCGTTCGCTTGGTACATTAGTGAAAATGCATTCCGGTTTTAAAGGTAGACATTAATAAACAAAATCTATATGTGATTATGTCACATTGTTTGACAATGACTGACTATTAAATTTACAATATCGTTTACCATTCGTAAATCTATATTTCGTTTTATATATTTCGATATCATATAGTGGCAAATCGTGTTTACAAGTTCGTTCATTTAGAGAAACAGTTTAACCGCTCGATTGCGACACCCACACCCTCATGAGTTAGAACTTGTGGGCTGGCTGTATGTGTATGGGTGAATAGGCATTCAATGTGAGATGTACACCCTCATCTACTACCCCTACAGTAAGTTCTAATGTTTATAGCTTTGCAAACCACGAAATAATTAATCTGTTTGATATTAATCGATCTAATCATGGATCATAAAAAATCTATGCTCGTATATAATCAAGAACAAATAGAAAAGTTTATTCAAAAAGCACCAAAATACTTTACAAATCATCAATTTCACAATGAAGAGGAATTAGTTTTTTCACAATTAACAAGTGGTGTATCATCAACTTCATAATCTTCGAAAATAACTGTTATACGACCCTGACCATTTGTTGTTACTTCGACACAAAGAGCTGGATGTTCTTCATAGTCCATCCGCAGAAGTGTTCTGTAGGTTGGAGTCATCGTAAATGGACTTGATGTAACATGATTAAATGTGTAACGAACACGCATTACACCATCTTTCATATTACGTGGCCAAAATGGAATTGTCTTTTAGAGAAATTCAATCATTAAATAAAAGAATAAATAAAAAGAACTTTACTTGTTCAGGATTTACTGAAATCCATTGATTCTGTTCTTTGTCTGACACTGCTTCTACTATCTCAATTGCAATCTTAAGAAA
This sequence comes from Rotaria socialis, assembly GCA_905331475.1. NCBI lineage: Eukaryota > Metazoa > Rotifera > Eurotatoria > Philodinida > Philodinidae > Rotaria > Rotaria socialis. Next base: position 153,912 of record CAJNYU010001987.1, on the reverse strand, counting down.
AACAAAAATTTTGAATTCAAACAAAGAGTTTGTCAAAACATACAATTGATTTATTAATAATGACTAACAATGGTGAAAACTCAATGATCTTGACTAAACTAGATGGACCTGTTGCAACATCCATGCAAATCTATGTAAAACATAGTATGCTTTGTTTTAAATACAAAATTTGTTTTATTCACCATATATTTTCGATCATTCGGTACTTCACAAGAAACCACGCCAATACGTCTGATAACATCAAGTGAAAATTTTTCTGACCAATCTGTCGTTGTATCCCCTTGGTCAATACCATAGAGACGAAGTTGACCCTATTAGATAATTAAATATTTATGCATTCTAGTTCATATCTACTATTTACTTTTCTATTTGTTTCACTTTCAAATCTTTCCGGACAAACTAAAACTGGCGTTTGAGCAACATCAATAAATGTTCGATTATTTTCAATCTATTAAAAATAAAATAAAATTCTTTTTTTCTATAGTAAACATCCTTGTTTTACCTGGAGTTCAAGTTTTAAATCTATATAATTAAAAATCCAAAATGATGAATATAATGATAAACGATGCGATTTATGAATTGTATCAACACGTAGAATCATTCTCTATTTAATTATTCGAATTATTAGTTTTAAATAAATTAAATTTGACATTTTTACCAATGTTTTTTCAAGATTTGGAGAAGTAGCATAATGAAATAGGACAAGATACTCGTAATGATCATTAGTTCTTTCAAGTTTCAAATCAATTGCATCTGATATCCATCTTGCATTATCATATGATGGAATCTAAACATTTGAAAACAAATTATTTTACGTAAAAAGAAGAGATGAAATCATATACAATAAAAGTTAATGTCGAATTTCTGTTAGCAGATATCATTGAACATGATTGATTTGATTTTAAATCAATTTCTTTGTCAATCTATGAAATAAATATAAATATCAAAGAGCAAATTCAATATTGAACGAAAAAACGCGATCGAATTGTGTGGATAAGCTCTGATATCGTGTGCAGTTTTCTCAAAAAAATGGGAAAGTGTAGCTTTTCTCATTCTTTAATAATTATTTTATATTAGTAAGTGAAACGAATATTATCAGACTGACGCATTATTTGATGAAATACAGAATATCAATTATTAGATAGGAAATCGATCTGAAAACGATATTTTTATTGTTTCATTTTTACAAATTTTATTATCTGATTAAGGTATTTAAAATAAAACGGTCAACTTACGTCAAATAAATATTTAATGTCAATTGGTAATAGATTTATTAAACAAAAAGTTGGATGAATATAAATGTTAAAGCAAGTATGATCAAGTTGATCGGTGTTTTCCATATAAGCAGCATTTAATTCTGTAATAATCTAAAGGCAGAAAAATCATACATTTATAAGACAAATGAAATAAATCATGTTGAAACTTTACTGTAAGATGTACTTCAGTTCCGTCTTTTAATTTTAATGTTGTTTCCATTGTTGGTTTGTTTTCCCAATCAATTGAACAACAATTATTGGTTTCTATATTGTTCTCATCTCTATAGTTATAATAAAAAAAGACAGAAGGATTTTTGTTGTATTTCTAAAATAAACAAATCTTTACCCATGAACAGCAATATATATTTGTGAACTTGAATATGTATAAAGTAAATCAGTTGGTACAAAATATTGATCATTATCTTCGATTGTTGCAATTTTATGATTCTGTTCAGTAGCAACTAGATCAACGCTTATTACACTTAGTGGTACAGTTGTATTATTGTAAATTTTTACAAGCGACCTAAAAATTACATGTCGACGATCATTTCTTATTTGAACATCACAAAGCATTTGTATTGGCCGATTTTGATTTGTTGATGGACTTAAATCATAAACACGTTTACACGATCGATTTAAATTAATAGTCTTAACAACATCTCCAATCTAAGTATAAATTTTAAATGATAAAAGCATTTCTTTTTTTTTAAATATTTTATTTACTTTAGCAGATAATTGATATTTAACAAGTAACTGAATAAATTCATTGTGTTTTATATTGATTGATGTCGATGATATATTTCCATCAAACTCCTGAATAATTAAATTCAAGAAATAACAAAAAATGAAAAGAGTCAAACTTACTTCAAAACCACCTAAATAATCGACAATTAAATCATTTCCTGTTCCATTAAATAAACACCATATTGGTTGACTATCATTTCTAGTAAATGATAATTGTTCATCACAAAGATCATTAAATACGTGTGTTTCATTATCAACCATGGGCAAACTATTGATCTAAATAATAAAAAAAGATACAATTAAATAGAAATAAATTCGTTAAGTCCGAAATAAGATGGACAGTATTGATTTACTTCTTGAAGAATATTTATTTTTGACGATGAATTTAAAGTGGCAGCAGTTTCATTCATCATCATCATCTCATCATCATCATTGAATAGATCTATCAAGAAGTATAAAAACTTTTTCGTTTAGTATTATTATTTAACCTTACTTTTGCTTAGCCATTCGTGTGTATGCCACTTTCTCGTATCACATTCGTCATTCATTGTTTTTCGTGTAACCTTTGAAGATACGGGAAGTGTGGAAAATTTACAACGAAGCGGCCGGCAAGCAATCACATTAACTGAAGACGAGTTGGAAGAGATCGAAAAAATGGTTATTACCAGTCCAAACGTGTCGATTCGACAAGGTTCTGCTCGGGCTGGTATTAGCAAAAGCAGCTATCATCGTGCTAATGAATAAACTTTACCTAAAACCTTATCATCCAAGTCTAATCGTCGACCTGAACGAAGATGACTTCGACCGACGAAGTCAATTTTGCGAAATATGGCTCGAAAAATTTAACAATGACCCTAATTTGATTGACCATATTTTTGGAGAGACGAGGTCAAATTTAATAGGAATGGGGTTGTTAATCGAGACAATTGCACGTACTGATTCAGTGAAAATCCTCATATAAAATTCGAGGTGCCAAACACAAGACAAGGGGTTATGGTAAGATGCGGATTAACTTCAAGTGGGCTCATCGATCCTCACTTTTTCAAGGAAACAGTTACTGGTCCTGTGTACAAACAAATGCTAGTCGACTACGCATAGCCTTATTTGAAGCGCAAGAGGCTATACTTCCCACATGATGGGGCAGGGCCTCACTATGCTATTGTGGTGCGTAATTGGCTCGATGAAAATTTTCCTGATCGTTGGATAGGCAGATGTGAACCCTTTGACTGGCCGGCACAGTCAACTGATTTAACACCGTGAGACGTTTTCTTTGAAGTTATCTAAATGACATTGTGTTCAGGGAACCATCTACTACAATTGCACAACTCCAGAACAAGATTGAAGAAGCCTGTGCTCAGGTGGTGACAGAAACAATGTGTAAAAAAATATGTCACTTGTTGGTGCAACGTCTTCGTGGTTGCTTGGACAATTTCTATCATACTAATTTTATTGCATTACACAATATGTTTAGTACCTTGCAATTTCATAGTGTCATCACATGATAAAGATCTATAGTTAATAATAAAAAGGATTTGAAAGTCGTTCAGTGACTTATTGGACACTCTGTACTATCGAGATTAGCAAAAAAACTTACAGCAATTTTATGTGAAAGCCCAAGAATTAATTCGTTAATCGGTTTTATGATTTCAATGCACTTTTTCATTTTTTTCTTCGCCTTGATTTTATTTATTATTTGCTGCAGCTCAAGTACTTGTTTATAAAACAATTTCATATGCTGAAACATTCTGATTCTAACCACCAAAAAGAAATATACAATAAAGGTTAATTAATCAACCAAATATTTCCATACCTTTTTTTCTTTTCCAGATATACTTTAGTTAATTTCTGTGCTTTTCGCACACGACATTCGCGTTTTATTATTTTATGTTTTACTAAAACAAAGATTATTACTATACTAACTATAATTCAACCGAAATGAATAAATAATATATATACCTTCTTCGATGACACTTAGGATAGACGCAAAACCTATTGAACGAAAACATATTATAAATTGCAAAATATGATCTGTTTCTCCTACCAAGTTTTTTTAGTTGACTTCGAATTTGATCCTGTTGAAATTCATTGGAAATCATTTTAACATTTGGTTTGATACATGTTATAAAATGCACAACCTGCAGAAATACACATCGATTAGAAAATGTTTGAAAGAGAAACGAGATATCGAAGATTTGAGAAAATGAAAATTACACTTCCTTTCACTTTATTTATAATATCAGTCATTTCTGAACGAACTTTTGTACCAACAGATAAATAATTAATATTGTCCTTGGACTGTTCAACGAATATTTCATCGAAGAGATTTTTAACAAATTCATTTTTGGATTTTCGAACGAAGATAATGAAAGAATCCAATAATATATCATTGTTTTTGTCAATAAATTCGCTCTAAAATAGCAAATGAAAACTCAATTGTAAAGTAGTGAGACAAATAGAAATACACATACTGTTGAATAAACCGCATTACCCGAATAATGTTCGACAAGAAATACTTCATTATGATGAATAATAGAGGCTGCAGGTAAATCTAATTTTGGTGAAATCTAAATGAAAAAGTATAAGAATCCATTTACAAATAATTGCAATAAATGATCCATTCTTATACATTTACCATAGAATGATTTGGATTTCCATGAAAAATGTCGTGTGTAGATTGATTTGATTGTTGTTCAGTTACGTTACTCTCTTCATCTAATAGATGAAACCAACCTGTGATTTGATCTTCAAACAAATCTGAAGAAAAATATATCATACACGAGAAAAGAAATTTAAAACAAGCATACTTATACAATCTTGATTATCAGTATAATCAATTTTATTCAAACCGATACCTTCTTCTTCAAATAACAATCGTGCTGTTTCAAATAAATGTTCATTAAAAACCTGTTGTATTTTTTCATTACAGTAACTAGAAAATTCATGAAGAAAAACTATAAAACTTTATTTTATTTAAAATATAAACTTACTTTATACAAAATTGTTCAAATGAATTTATAGGATAATTTTCAAAACCAATTGTATCTATAATACTAATGTGTGATGTTGATGATTTAAATGATATTGATGTGTTAACATAAGCAACTAGTTGATTAAATAATCGAGCATAAATTGTTTTTGCTAGTTTATCACGAACATGTTCTGCTGTATGAACTGTTAATGGAACACTAGAAATATTTAGGTAAAATTTAAAAAAAACAAATTTAGATATAATTCACTAACGAAATAATAGTATTTTTCATCATTGAAATTCTTGCTAATATTACATTCCAAAGATCGTGAACATCGACATGAAGCATTTGAGCTGTCACTATTAATGCTTGTTCACTTGTTGATATTATTTTGCATCCATTTTGTGTACTTTCAGAATCATCTTCAAAATTAATATTACCAAGATGAAGAATACCAGCAAGAATACTATAGATATTCAATTTATCTTCTTGTGAAATAGCAATATCATTCATTATTTGATCATATTTAATAAAATCATTTGTATCATTCAGTTTTAGATTAGAAACAAGTTGTTCACATTTAAACTGAAATAAAGCAAATAAAATAATCCATATAAAGAAAAAAATATGGAAAACATCCAAAGAAAAAATACAAATATATTTATGTTTTTTTTATAGCACTCGACAATTTTTATGATATTTATAATCAGCGACGTAGGACACCACAAAAACTTGTCCGCGGTAATTATCCTTACTGAAGTAATTTTGGCGCAACTATTTCAATACAATGCTTTGATGCATTGAAGATTAATGCCAAGTTTCAGCCTTATATCCCCTGTGATTTATTGTATTCTGTTACTTCTTCCAGATCGCAATCATACATGATGTTTAAAAAGACTTTCAAACTCGCGAGAACAATTTTGTCCATGATTTCATATTATCAGAATATTCATTTAACGCGAGCAAAAATCAAAAGACATCTGAAAAAGGCAATCCCATCGCGTATATAACATCTTAACTGGCGATCAATCATGTCTCTGCCATGGTGAACCAGAAACAGATGAGTAGTCAAATGTCTGAGCATGAAACACTAATGCACCATCATATGAACTTTGTTGAAACAAAGGCGCAGTGCGACAGATGAGGTTTATTCTTCGAATAATATTAGTTCTAAACAAATTTATACGATTTAAGTGTAAGACTAGACAATAGGCGTAAGTTGGTATTCCTTTTTTTGCCTATCAACAGTCCATCAATATGTATCATAATAGAAACAAAGGATGAACTGTTGAAATCTCATCTTTTCGGACGACTGCCAGAGATTTCGTATAGGCTAAATTTCAGAGTAACGTTCGGCAGAAAGTCATTTGAAATAACACTCAAACTCATCACTTTCATAAGAACCAAGGCCCGTACAGTCTCTTCCTGGTAAAAAATAAAATAATGATGAACGTGGAATTTAAATGCGACACCATCAGTGCACTGCTGCAATATATCGTTTACGGAATCACGAAGGACTATTTGAAGAAGCTGTTTGGATGACCGAATTATTCGAATGGTCAAACTTATTGATGCTATGGGACACTACTCTGAATAAATATACAGGAACTAATCCATGAATATTGACTGAAGGACTGGCGGAAAACCTGTTGTGGTACTACTTGTAAATATTTTGAAAATCATCGGCTATTCACTTACATCAGTATCTTGAGGATAACTTTTGGTTAATTGTTTTGTTTGTGAGCAATCTTGATTGAGATGCTAGAAAAGAATTTTCATATATACGTTTACACTCTCCTATAATCGAATGAATACAAACATGATAAGTATCGGGTGAGTTTAATTGCAAGCTTTTTCGAATACGTGCTGGAGCATCAACGCATAGATAATAGAATATATGAAAATTTTTTTCATCTGTTGATTGCACACATACACGAGTTTTTTCAAATAAATAATATGTTATACTACCACCAACAATTGTATACTAGATTGAAACGAAAAACACTTTTGTTCTTTTTTTAATTAAAAAAACATTTTCTATATACTTCTTCATCAAAATGAACTTCCATAATTTCACCAAAACGACTTGAGTTATTATTATGTATTGTTTTAGCTGGAAAAAAATGATTACTATTATTAAAATGAAAATAAAGCGAAAAAAAAAACTTTTACTATTTCCAAATGCTTCTAGTAGCAGATTTGCTAAGAAAAAAAGAAGAAAATATAGAAAAGAGAAGAATTAATTCTTCGAACTTACATTTTATCAAACGATCTTTAATTGAAGCATTACAAGCATGATAAGATTTACTCAAATATTGTAAAACATATTTAGCTGATTCTGTTTTACCTGAATGAAAACTAAATAGTCATAATAATTGAATACATTATTTCACTAACCGGCTCCTGATTCACCTGTTACAACAATTGGTTGATTCTGTTTAGTAGTACGCATATTACGATATGCTTTATCACCTTAAAAAATATATGATTTTTGCTTAATTAAAATCTAATTTCACTACAAATCGTAGTAGATTTTATTCGAAATTCTCAGATTAATTATAAATGGAAATCAAAACCTTTCTAAAAAGAATTTTTAAATATCAATTTGTTCATTTTTTTACAAACATTTCATTAATTTTAAACTTCTTTTTACAACTCTGCTTTGAAAAAACAATATATTATATACGAAAATATTCCAGTAGAGAAAATATTATCAATTTCATTATCGTAATATATGAAGAAATCAAAATTATGACAAATAAATCTTGCGAACTTTTCCATTTTTAATTACAATAAACTAACTCATTTGTCATACTGTGAAGGATTTAAAACAAAAAAAGAGGCGCTATGAATTGGCACTTGTTTCTTTCAAAAAATTCTTTCGGTTTTTCCTGGCAGAACCGAATAAAATGACATGAAACTACCTTGACGACTTCCAGAAAACGGTTGTTAATCATGACAATCACGCTTTTGTCATTGGCATCCTAGATTTATCATTGCTTTCATATAAGCATTTTGAACGTGATCTTTTCGTATTGTATAGTGTAGATCTGAGGATATTTAAATGCAAAAATAAATATCTCTGCAGTTAATTCATCATTTCCAATAGAATAAAAAATATTTACAAACTTAATTACCAATAGCAAATACATGTGGAGGTATAATACCAAATGAATTTTCATTATATTTTTTTAATGTTTTTGATGAATACAGCTCAAACAATTGTTTGTATGGATTAAAAGCAATTAAAACATCACCACCCAGGAGAATCTTCCGACCGTCTGAAACGGCGCCATAAAAGGCAGGAAACGGCTAGAAAACGGTGAAATAAGGCGTCGTTTTTCACCTTATTTCGTCGGAATCCATCAGCTCGTTTTGAGGGCCGCTTTTTATTAGAAAACGGCCATCGTTTTTCTCCGGTTTTGACATCGTAATCCGGCCTGACGGATTACGGCACGTTTTTTAACGTTTTACACTGTTATTACGACGTTTAAGACCGTTTACGGACCGTTTTCTTTCACCTGGGCAATATAAAACTGTCAGAGAATATAAAGATGCATAAACAGTTTAGAATAAAATGCTCCGATTAATACACATATAAATTTGATCTTTTTCGTAAAGACGATGAAGATTATTTAATAATGCAGCTTTGTCGAGATATATTGATGCATCTTTAAAATAAAAAAAGAATCACTTAATAATAAATTACAAACTACACATCGTACTATTATCATTCATATATTTATCATATTCTTCAGCTTGACAAATCGTATTCGGCATTACAAACATCTGAAAAACACAAATAAAAAATCGTTGTTATTCCTTTTTTAACGCACTTGGTTGTTGTTGTTGTTGTTTAGCTGAACAATGATAGTTTTTGGTTCAATACAAGTAATGCGACCAAGAATAAAACCATTTTGATCGTTAAATATCCATATTGATTTGTCCTGTTCACCAGTTATCATTTTTCCATGTTTATAAATAGAAATGTTTTTATCTGACTTAAATGTAGAGAATTTGTATTGTAATAGACATGTGATATACACAATTGATCTACCAAGGTCGGATAAAACGATCAGTAAACGGTCGTAAACGACGATAATACGGCTAAATACGGTGGTCGTAACGGCAGATCGTTTGCGAATGACCGTATACGATCTTGATATGGTGAAATACGATAGTATTCACGATGATCGTATACGAAGCACCGCAAACGGCATCGTAACGGGCGTCGAAATGGTACGTATTTTGTCGTATCTGTAGAATGTTGTCAGTAGACGCAAAAAAACACAATTCAACGGCAATAACGTTGTTCCTTAATTTCTGCATGAAAACTACCAAAAAAAATCTACATTTCCTAAGAAATCGACTTCAATAACAATATAACATAAATCCTCGATTGTGGCGCCCCTATAGAAAATGGGTTCAATATGAAAATTTGCTTCAAATAAGATTTTGGTACGGTTTGAAACACACTCTACAGGGTTTTACGGAGTTCTAATCGATTTTTTATTTTCCCTTTTTCTATTGATCCGTTCGAAACAATGATATTGAGAAAATTCAAAAACATTTATAGGTTTGAAGAAGATATTCATTTGAATATTTCCAACTTCTCGGATCTTTGCTTTTCGTGAGTACGCAAGAGACTTTAGCAGCATGAAGACATTATCGAACTCTCTTTTCATTTAGAAAAACATGATGCCAAGTTTTTTTAAATACTTTTTCGACAGGAAATTGTTTGTTCTTTCTATTTTTAGATTTATTATGCTTTGAAAAATTTATGAAATTCTTTTGTAGAATTGCGCCTCTCGTTGCTTACAATGTCGACTTCCTATGTAACTTGTCCGATCATGGAAAATAGGTGAAAGTTTAAATAAAATAATGTTTCTTCTTTTTTGTTTTAGTTTTTCTAATTAAAAAATGCATTTTTAAACGAAGAAAAAAGGAATTCGGATATGTAGTAGTTTATAGGCTTCGCCAGTATACAACAGCAAGTTAATATGACGATTAAGCTGAAAATAAACTACCTATTTCTGGTCGTAAATGAATCAACCCAGGAGATTCAATCCGACCAGTGGATCCGATCGTTTCCGGCATCGGATCCTATGGATTCCGTTGCTTTTCGGTCGGCTCCGTTGAATTCCGACGATTTCCTAACTAACGGATCCCCGTCCGGTTTCCGCCGGAAAAATTCCGCAAAATTTCGACCCGGAATTCGTCGGAAATCGACGGAACCGATGGGAATCGATCGGAAATGGTCCGACAAAATCTGGGCCGGAATCCGTTAGTTAGGAAATCGTTGGAATTCAACGGAACCGATCGGTTCCGACCGATTCCGATGTGCCCTGATTCTCCTTGGAAAATTCGGTCCGTAAATGACTACCATAACTTTCGTAAACAGCTATATACCTCTCATCGTATACGGTACGGGCAAATATGGCCGTATTACTGCCCTGTTAAAACGGTGAAATACGGTGCCGTAACGGGCAGTATTTCCATCGTATAAGGCTGTAAATACCCCGTATTCTTGTCGTTTACGGCCGTAAACGACGCCGTAACGATATCTGTTTTGACCGACCTGGGTATATTAGATAATTATTTCTGATTACTTATGAATGCTCAACCAATTAGAAAACAATCATACAATCGAAAATCCAATTTTTGTTCTTGTTTTTCAAGTAGAAATAAAAATTTCACAAAATTTTAATATGACCTTTTTTAATTCGCACACTACTTGAAAGGCAGAGTCATCTACCCAGGTCGAGCATTACGGCTACCAGAAACCATCGTATACGATCGTTTATGGCACGATACAAAACGACCGTAATACGGTGCATACCAAACGGTCGTAAATTATGGCCAAATGGCCATGTACGACATAAGTTGATCGACCTGGGTAAGCTCATATTCAATTGGTGAACTGTGTTCACCAATTAGGTGTATTATATGGGTTTTGGTCTGGTTTTGGTCAGCATCAGCAGTGTTTCTAATAGCAAGGGTCCGCCTTTGTTACAAAGTATCCAAGATACTTGTGATTTTAATTTGACACTCTGATTGGCACTTTGCTCAGGAAAACAAAGTATCAAGTAGATACTAGCTGAAAATTTCTTCATTTTTTCTTTTTGTTGGATGCAAACTTCGAACTTTTTATTCTTTTTTCAGTCGAGATAAATTTCATGTTCTGGCATCGTCATATTAATTTTATCATATTGCTAGAAGGTTTCTGATTCAATCACATCACAATACAATTGTCGCCATTATTATTATTATTCGAATTGATCTAATGTTATTATTATTATTTGAATTAATTTAATACTATAATTTACTATTTGAATTTCTAAGCTGTTGCTATTATTACTTAAATTTATAAAGTGCTGCTGCTACTATATTTGAATTTATAAATTGGTGCTATTTTAAAATTTGAATTTATGTATTAGTACTATTGTTGTGGTTATTATCTTTTCTGTGTTTTTCAATAATCAATGTTATTTTCAAGTAATCATTATTTTTTAACAATAGATTCACTTAATATTAATAAAAAGATATGAAATATTTCTCTTTTTACTTTAATTTTGGTGATTGACACTTCGGATACTTTGCTTTGAAAAACAAAATATCATTTTGCACTGTGATAGCAAAACCAAAGTGTCATTTGACTTTTTGTTTTAGATTTCTATCAGAAACACTGTTGATCAGGTCATATGTGCTAAATATCATAAGCAAATGCAAAATGACCAAAACATACTTACGATTTATAACATGTACTGCGTTTTATAGTGTATTATAAATAAGGCAGTACTTCGTAAAGTGAAAACGTGTTTTATATATTTGCTACATCATCATTTCAAACTTGCTCGTCTTTTGTGCTTTATTTGTAGCAGAACAAAGAAATTATTTTATGTTTTAGTCAGGGCTGCCAAGTGTTCAGGTCCCAAATGGGGTACACTGATTTCGAAATGGGGTGCACGTCGGGTACAACTCAGTTGTAAATGGGGTACATTCGGGAGGTACGCAATTTACATCTTTCACGCTGCTCATCAGCGACGGAAATCAGTTCCGAAAACTACTTTCAATCTGGAAAGGGCATTCTCAGTTTTTCTTTTTACTATAAAGACTAGCTTTCAAATTCAAATCTTTATTTTCTAATAAATATGTTCACAATAAAATTTCATCTTGACATACATATATTCAATTCAATCATAATAAAACAATGCTTACTCAAAGCGAACCTTCTCGATTTATATTTACACTAACTGTTGCACGCTTTTTTTCGAAACTGTATTTTTGTTGACTTTTGGCTTACTTTATTAGTTGCGGTTGTGTTTGGGTAAAGAAAAAAATCTTCACATGCCATAGTACTATTCAATCTGATTTTCAATTCAGCAGCTATCGTTTCACTCACTATCGAATTGCGACTTGCTGTCCATGCGCTTTTCATATGACTAAAAACGCCTTCGACGAATGCATTCGAGGAAGGAATTGAGAACACATAAAAAATAATTTTGCGAATTTCAAATTGAGGCTTGACATGTTTCTCAATACGAGTAAATGTCGGATAAAGAGACAGAAATTTTCTGAATTTCAACCACAATATGGATGATAGTAGCCGTAACATTGAAAAATGCAGATGGGGTACAAAATGCGTACCTCAGAGGTACAATTTTTTTTTGAGGTACGAAAGGCTCAAATGGGGTACTGTACCCCCCAAATGGGGTACGGCTGGTAGCCCTGGTTTTAGTCTTTCCGAATTCACATTCAATTTGAATCATACAATAAATTTTATTCCTTATAGAAAATGAAATATGGTTATGTGCACCATTTTAAGCGGTCTCAAATGAAATCGAATGATTCATAGAAATCATAATCTAAAACGAAATTCTCCTTTTTATGAAAAAAAAATTCAAAATAATAAAACGATTTCATCACACAAAAAAAACATTTATTTTTTTAGGTGCTACTAATAATGAAGAGAATAATATACTTCATGATTCATAAATAAATTATGACAGACGGTGTGAATGGTTGTCCAATATAAACCAATAGAATAATTTATGACTCTTTTACGAAAAATAATAGTTGATTCATTACATAAGAATAAAGCAAAGATAGAAGTAAAATTCAATTTCAACAATTTTACAATAAATAATCATTTGAATGAAAAAATATCTTAGAGTGACATCTATCAACTTTATTCGGAGCAGCAATTAAGATTTTCGTATGAAATTCGCTAACGATAATCTTTGCTTCAAAGTAAACTAGAGGAATTTTATTATAGTTGCAAGATCTAAAAATTATATTGATGTTGAAAAGAAAATGTCAATTAAGTGATGATTCTTTAATCTTGATTTCGCTGATTGTCTACGATTTCTCGAACAAGAATGCTATGAACGAACTACTCAGTCATGTCGTCGTAGAAAATTTACATTCAATTCTATCGAATATTATACCTTTATTTGCTCATTCATGTCCCTGTCAAAAAAATCTGATTGATTGCTATGATCTGTTAGACATAATCACGTCATTTATATATTTCGTATCGTATGCATCTTCTGACTTATCGATAGTTCTACAGGATCTAATGGATCTGATCACATTCATGATTATAGTTACAACATTTTCTCTGACGAAAAGAAAAAAATGCCAACACCAACGTACTGTAATTGAACTGTCCTCTTTTCAAGAAAAGAAAAGTCTGCTATCTTAACTCATTTTTTTTCACAAGTCTTATAATCAATTTAGTATGCTTGAAATAGAGCAAAGGATCAGTTTGGCAAAAAGAAATTCTTCATGCATAGACAAACGCTGTTAAACCCTATAAATAGAAACTATTATCCGTCTTTATATTCATTGTCACTTAGAAAACTAGAAAACGACACCGGAAAATAGCAAGAAAGATCTTTTATAAAAATCTGCTTCTGTCACGAATGATGTAGCATATTCATCGTTCTATCAATATGTAGAATTTAGAGAAAAATTCAATAAGATTAGAAATCGATAAAAACGACAGCGTGCTACGTTTTCAATTTGCACCCAATGAGACTGGTGATTTTTCATGTTGATAATCTCATTCGCACCTTCGGTTTATATCTGCGATACATGCATAGAGAGAGAAGAGAGTTTGTCGTCGAGAAAGTTTTCTCATTCATTAAAATAAAAGCAAACCAATATTTGATAAAACAGAAAAATAATCATTTCTCCATGTTGTTATATAGATGTATTCAGTAAAAACTGTAATCATCCTAAACGAATTGAAAATGATTGATCACATTTTGTTAAATATCATTATCAATATTTCTATTTTTATTATTGAAACATGTAAAACACTAGTTAAACTGTATCGAAGTTGATCATTTGTATTGGTTCCTATCAAAAAATAGTGTTGACAATTGATAAACTGCTGTTCATTTGACCTAATTTGAAAGCTTTCAACCGAAACATTTCAATAATAGTCTATAAAATGATATATTTTTTTGTCATGATAACTGATATCATTTACCGAAAAGAATGTCGAATGATCTTTCTTCTATACATAAAATGATATGATTAGACAGTTCATTTAGATTTCAATTGTCAAAAATGTTCATCAATAATTCCGTTGTAACTCAATCTTTATTTCAAGTAGGAAATATTTAAAAAAAAGAATACGAAGAAGAAGAAGAAAAGAAAGACAGACATGTTCTACTATCACCAATTGAAGCACGCAATGACCAACAGGCAACAATATTGTAACAAGCCGACTCGATTGAAACAACACAACATGAAAGATCACGCATGATCTAATAAAGAAAAGAGTTGAGAGAGAGAAAAAAAGAAAATATATAGAATGAACTCGAGAAATTATTTTTTTCCTTTTTCTCTTTGCCGCTCTCGTTCCTATATATATATACATTGCTTGTTTTATACTTCTTACATATATTCATGCAATAAAATACATATCTCGATTGTTGATAAAATTATCAAGTAAGTTAAATAGAGTTAGCCAAATTTTTTCTGTCTTTTCTACCATACAAAATCCTGGTCCAATCATATCTGATTTCAAATGAATTATTAACTCATTAAAAGGAATATATTTTCTTTATACTTATATTTCAATTGAAAGAAAGAAAGAAAGAAAAAAAATAATATCAGAAGGTATTATTCGATAAGCCTTTTGCACGATTACATTTCTTTCTCTTCTTGGAACATATCAACCTTGAAATTATACCTAATTTTATTCTCCTATTAGACCCTAGAGAAGAAAACGCACACACACTAATCTTCTTTTCTTTCCCTGCTTTTTTTTTGTGCTCGAGAGACTTTGCTTGAAATCTGATTGGTGAATAATAGTTTGAAACAATTGACCAATGAAAAAAATGACGCAGGGTTTTTTTTCTCGTTGAACATCGCCTGACATACAACTAACCCGGTAGTTAATCACAGCGAGCTCCAACAACAACAACAGAAATTAAGCTTCACTCTCGCTCTCTCTTGCTCTCTCTCTTTCTCTCTCTGTCTTCTTCCGTCTTCTAATTAGTTGAGAAAAAAACGAAGAGAAAAAAAGGAGGGTGAAACAAGAAAAAAGAACTTTCTCTCTTTCTCTTTGTCGCTATCGCATCAGGACTACGTTTTCGCTTTGCATGATCTCTATCATCGATCGTGTGTCTACAAGTTGAAGTTGTTGGTGTGTATGCTTCGTGCCGAAATTGAAACAAGCCGCATAGTCTCGCGTTGATCTTAATTATTATTCCTTGTGTGACACACGCACTTTTCCCCGTTCCAACTACGACTTTTGAATGCACCACTCCGACAAGTGGTTCTGATCAGGCAACAATAAATATCTACAACACACACACTCATATATATATATATATACATGTACGCAACGAAGCGTCGTCGCAGAAATACAAAAAAGTAAGTTAAACACGAAACAAGATGACATACACGAGATCAATCGATGAACACATGTAATAAGATGGTCTTTGAAAAAAAATTCTACATAAAATTTTATGTTGTGTTCCAGGAAGTGCGTGAGATAGATTTTTACTTTTGTATTTAATAAATTTATCTTCATCTTTGATTGGCTGCATGTTGGTTTAGAAAAAAAGAGAATAGTTAAGGTGAAACTGTATGATCAATAATTCCTTTTTCTTCTTCTTCGTCGTCTTCATCTTCATCTTTATAGAGCGAATAAATAATGCATTTATTTTATTTAGTTATAAAAGTCCATTAAAAGAAAATCAAAAAACCAATCCAAGTAAACGTCATCGTGAACGTTTAAATGGTGAATTAGAAAATCTAGCATCGTTGTTACCATTTGAATCATCCATATTAACTAAACTTGATAAACTATCAATATTACGATTGGCTGTTAGTTATTTACGCGTTAAATCTTATTTTCAAGGTAAGAATTTCGTGAGAAAAAAAACAGCCACCCTACTGATTCGATAAGTCTAGAAATGAATAGGATTTTGATTAACATTAAATTTCACGCTATATAACTTGATAATCACAAGACAAATGACGTAAAGCAAAATGTTGATATCCCTCGAGGCATAGAAAAAGTAACTCTGTTAATTGAGTGTGAGTATTTCATCTTTAGGATTTTTTTCTTCTGTTTATGAGTTTCTGTTTGCATCAAAAACTAACACTATTTGTGTTCAATTTTATTTGATGTGTGAGTAATGACAGTGTTTGTGTTTGGAAATAGACTGACTGACTGACTTTTTATCATTAGCGATCATCTCGCGTGTCAGGAAAAAAAAAGAAAAAAAGCGGGTTAGTCTTTTACTCTGAGAATAGTCAAGATCAATTATGGGTGGAGATTCGGAATAGATAATTATCTTGACTTTTGTCCTTTTAATCTTAGCTACATTTAAAAATCGTCAACATTTACAAAATCAACAACAACAACAATATGAAGCTACATCATCAACAACAAGTTCGTCGACATCATTAGGCCTTTGCCAAGAAATATATTATCATGATCCGGCATTCAGTGAAGGGGAATCAATTTTAGAAGTAATATAAAATTTCTAGAAAAAAAAGAATACGTTATTAGTATTGTTCTGTCGTTGTTTGTTTTTCTTTTCTGTAGGCTTTACAAGGTTTTATTATTATTGTTAGTTGTGATGGAGAACTGTTTTTTGCATCAAGAACTGTTGAACAGTATCTTGGTTTTCATCAAGTAAATATCATTTCATTTCATAGATATATTCCCTAGTGACTATTAGATCATCAATTAATAAAATTAGATGAACAGTTTGGTATGATCACGCTATGATTTATTTCAATAGAATAAATCAATTCTGTTTTATTTCATTTTCTATGTCAAAGAATAATGAAATTATATGTATTTTAGTCAGATATACTTCATCAAAGTGCATTCGAATTAATTCATTCAGAAGATCGAGATGAATTCAAGAGACATTTACAATGGAATGAAAAATTAACAAATGAACATCAGAATTTAACACTAGAACAAATATTAACGAATTCAGGTAAGAATTTTTAGTTCTTTTTAAATTTTCTGTTCTCATCCATTTTTCTTCATCTATTAGAATATGAACATTTATTACAAAGAACATTTACTGTACGATTTCGTTGCTTACTTGATAATACATCAGGATTTGTGGTAAGAATCAAAATAAAATAAATAGAAATCACTTTTTGTTTTACTTGTTTCTTTTTTTATCAATGATCTTTTGCATTTTCTCTAGACATTAGAAATAGATGGACGAATAGGAATTTTATATGGACAAAAACCATCGCATACATTGGATGATCATCGTTCATTAGCACTCATTGGTATTGCATGTCCATTTGGACCGCCTTCTTTATTTGAAATTCCTCAACGTGAAAGTTTATTTAAATCAAAATATCGTCTAACATTAGAACCTGTATCGTTGGATCCAAGGTAGTAGTTTTGTTTAAATATTAACCGAAAAAACATTTTTCATCTTTAAATTTAGAGGAAAATTAATTTTAAATTATACAGATCACGATTTAACAGAACTTGCCAGTGGATATAATTGGATACATTCAGATGATTTAAAATATTATTCAACTGCACATAAAGAATGTAAGACAAAAGAAAGAATTGGACTAATTCTTTTTTTTTATTATTATTTGTATTGTTTTTTCTTTCAAGTATTAAAAACTGGTACATCCGGTCTTGTTTGTTATCGTATTCAAACTAAAGATGGTCGTTGGCAATGGCTACAATCTTCAATGAGAATTATTTATAAGAGTAATAAACCCGATTTTGTCATAGCAAATCATCGGCCATTAACGTAAGAGAAAAAGAAATTTTTTTTATGTCTTTTTAAAAATTCCGGAAGAAAGGGAAAAGCTTCCGCTTTAAATATAGTCTTGGAAGAAAAAAAAGTAGGCGTTGCTAAAAGATAAAACGGATGGAATAAGACACATGGCTTTTATCGTGAAAAAGAACTGATCCATCTGTTTTTTTTCTTCTAATTCTAGTGATGATGAAGGTGAAGAATTATTCTATAAACGCGGAACTGAATTCAAATTGCCATATCCATGTTTATATGATTTTGATACAAATTTTAATTCAACTATCAATGATGATGAAAATTATTCATTAAAACATCATACATCATTAGTTAAAAATTCCAATACAAATTTATCTGTATCAATCATAAATAATAACAATAACAATAACAATACTAATACTACTACTAATAATAATGGTGTACGTGCAACAAAGAAGATTTCCAAAACAACAACCAAACAGCAAACAATAAATCCATTTGCATCAAATTCTTCATCAACATCATCAACATCATCATCATTTGATCCCTATTATAATTCTTATCCATCAGCCTATGTTTCATCATATCCAACTGATGTCACAGCAGCAAGTTTTATTGAAGCAGCAACAACTAATTATACAACAAATACAAATAATCCAAATGATTTATTATTAGTAAATGAAACAAATCCATATAGTGGAACATATTCAAATTACTATGCAGCTGCATTACAGCAACAATATCATAATAGTTTAACACCATATCATGCTGTTTATTATCAAGATACAAGCAATCGTTATTATACTAATCATCGTACATCACCAATAATAAACGAACAAAATTATCAACAACATCATCATCTTCAACAACAACAACAACAGCACACACATGAAAATTATTTAATTGATACAAATAATACAAATAATCCATATTCATATTATTTATATAATAAAAATCCTCCAACAACAAGTCACGGACATGATTCAAATAATAATCTTTCTTTATTCGATGTTTCTTTATCATCACCTATTCATCATTCTGTTATAAAACATTCTACTAAAAGATAGTCAAAATCAATTTCCTTTTTTTTTTGTCTTTTCCTCATTTAAATGTATGTCTATGTATGTTTCAATGATCTAATATACATTCACCTTTCAACCATTCAAGCGTATATTTATTTCTAATCTGATTATAAAAGGGTGATGTTTTGTTCAATCCAGCTGCTCATATAATTCAAGATTTTCTTATTCACCTGCATAATAGACATTTTGTTTCGTATTGATGATGAGTATTTTGAAAGGCAGGTGGTTGACATGCCGCTTATCATTTCTTTTTTCTCATTTTCCTTTTGTTGTTAACGATCGATCGATGAACAATTGCTCTCTCTCTCTCTCTCTCTTCCCCTTTACAAAATAATCTGTCAATCATATTCTGTTCAACTTCAAGTCAACTTTACCTTACTTCTCGTAGATATATATTTTTTTAATAATGCCAGACGTTCTAATTGGTAAAATACGTTAGTCGCGTGTTCGATTGTAATCAGAAAAAAAAACTAGAACAATGACAGATTGTCAAAGTAAAACTTCTCATTGGAATAGAATAAAAAAAAAGATCGAATGTGCGTGATGAATAAATGTAATATACCTTGGGAATCCGATGATGTTCTCTTTTTTTGTCATTTTATTTTATTTTATTTTAACCTCCTGCTGTCTATTGACACTAATTGTGTGACGTAATTATGACTCGAATGTGGGTGTTGTCGTCAATTTATCTGTAGCACCCCAACAGAATGACTTACTCACTTGGGCGGGATCAGCAGACATGTGTGTGTGTGTGCGAATGTGTAAAAAGGTTTTTTCATTTACACAAATCAAAATCAAAATCACTCTTACTTTTTTTCGTGCGATTAGTAAAAGGAAATTCGTTTTAGTTTTAGTTTTTTTTTTTAGAATAGATCAACTGATATGTAACACGTCATTTTATCCATCTGGATAGATGATAAGTGAACATGTGTGTAAAATGGTGAGATCTAATTTTCGCTTTTCGTTATTGCCGATTGTCATTACTATATACATGTATATGTTGACAATTGTCTATTCGATGAGGTGTCATCGATTGATAACACATAGTTTAGTTTTACGTTTGGTGATCAGTTCATCGTTGTTGTTAACACATTTGTTGAACATACCGACTGAAATTATGCTATAGATGTTTTGAACTCAATTCTGACCGATTTGATTGCCGTAGGCTAAGGGACGTCTGCTAATCGGGTTGGATATTTTCTTTCTTATTTTTTTTTATGAATACTTGTTTGAGGACACGTAATGTCTTTTTTTTCTTCATTTTGTGCGTGTTGTTCAACCGATTAAATGATGGTTGAATTCTAATAGTCATTGATAAGCGTATTATTGCGCTTCATTAGAGCAAGTAGGTTGATATATGTATATATATTTATATATTTGGTCAGCAGGTGATCTGTACCTGGATGTTTGGTGAATGCACAATGTTGAAATTAGAGGAAGATCGAACGAACATGATAAAAGCATACAGGTAGAGCAGATGTGATATTCGGTTTAGATGAATAGACAATATGTTAATGGATTTTTTTATGCAATTTTAAAATAAATAGCAACGACAAAAAAACAAGATTCCAATTTGTTTTCGTACTAAACGAATAATTAGATTGTTTTTTACTATTCATTGATTCGTATATGAAATTTTAGAGTTGATAATGAAGTAAGAAAACATACCTGATATTTTTAATTATTGAAATATTCTACGATAATAAAATCTTTTAAAAAAAATAAAAATAATCTTTGAACAACATTGTAATTCATTAAGACAATAGCAAGTTAACTGATCAGTTGACTTGTTTCATGCATGATTGATCAATCTTTACTTTAACACAAAAATAATAATTTGTTAATCATATAGCAGAATATTTTTAGTTATGGAAAATAATAACTCTCGTGTTGATAAAGTTTGATAATATCTACAACAATTGCTTTTATGTTCTTATTAAATTTATATATTTGATAAATTAATGGAAGCATTGATTCATATAATCATCATGATCGATAGATTTCCATTGTTCCACATGATGGATTAACGTGGGGTTAGATGTCTTGGAAAGTAGTCTCGCATATTGCAATGTCTCTAGAGTGAAGCGTTCTCGTCAAACTACAATAGATGTAGACACTTCGGTTGCTTTATTCCGACAATGATCGATGGTTTTCAGCGAAATTATCGATAATTTTATTTAGATTCTACTGATTCCCATCGAGTTAATTCGTTAAATATTCATTCTAATAAACTATGATGCACTGTTTGATCTTTATAAAACATACTCATGATACCATATGTTTAATGCGAATTATGATCCATTTGAATCTACCAGTTAAAGTCTTGATAATTCATTATGTTTTGAATAAGTGAATACTCGTTTTCTTCTCAAATACGGTCATGTCAAAAAAATTTTGATATTGAAAATATTCAATCGAACTATGAATCAATGTTCACTAGATAACATCTAATCGGTCCATAATCGATAATTGTATAGTAAATATGTACTTAAATAAAAGTAATATTTGCATGCAAGATGATTTTTTTGACAAATGAATGAACTCATAAAGGTACAAATGATGGAGAAGATAACAACAACAAATTGTAGTTGACTTTCATTCGTGCGTCTAACAAAATAAATAAACAATAATTAGTAGTATTGACTATAGAAAAATTTTTATTCTGAGTAATTCAACACGATTTTTAATATTGTTGATTCAAACGTCATATCTAATTTATTAAAAAATAAGCTTAGATTATATTACAAAATCAATTAACGACTAACAAAAAACCATCGGTGTTAGACAACTAAACGAGAAATCATTGGGAGTAGTAAGTACATCATTGTTTCATTAAAACAAATAGTTTCACCACGGAGAAATTCTAAAGGAAAATAAACATAGAAATGCAACATGAGTTTCCTAGAATCCTTTTCATCATTCTTTTCTTCTTGACAATAAAACACAAGTATTATTGAGATTTACTGTAGATTATATCAAACTCTTAGTTAACACGAAGATTTCAAGGAAAATTGATTTATTCTTGATAAAGATATGCAATGGTACATAAAATCACTTACAAACAACACATTTTTTTCACAATAAATCACTATTTTAAAGTGCGCACACATATATACACAATATCAATTCAAAATTTGATGCCCCCAGTCAAATGTTCAGATATCATTTTCTTTTTTGTATAGGTTTCATTGTGCTTTCAGTCTGGTTGGTTTTTAAATAAATTTAATTCTCTAAATCAATGATTATTACATATCAAACCATAAACTTTAATGAGTGCATATGTTTTTTAGAATAGGTTTGTTTAATGTCGAAACATTTTCCATTAAATATACACTTGTAAACCTTTTATGCTACTGTAATATTAAATTGTGACCATCAATGAATTTACATGATTTCAAAATAAATGATTCAATTCTATATACTATTAATTGAAATATGAATTAGAATTCATCGTTATTGATAAGTGGCTATTTTACCTTTAGATTTCAATGAAAAATAATCAAATAGAACTAGGTGTTATTTAATTTTCAGTACTTGAAATATTATTGTACTCTTTCTCTTTTCAAGTATCTATATCGTATACTTAAAAAGCATGAAAGTTCTTGTTTCCTATTTTAATTTTCTTTTTCTATACCTTCTAACGCTTACTTATGATTTTTCAATGTCACACAAGTAGGTTCACCGTTTTGATTCGGTTATTTTATTTCAATATTTTAAATAGCAAAGTTAATGCCTACGAATATATTTCTCAAGATGTTGGCAGACATGCCCATCTTCTCCGAAGCTACATATATACTATGATCCAACAAGCTTAAAAAGTATTATTTCGACTAATCACACCTAATGTGATTATCTTTGTGACTTTAAAAGTATGAAAATAATATATCAAACATCTTTTTTTGCATCCTAATTGTACACATAAAATTACATCATTGATCATTTCTCTTTCAAAATTTTCTTAGACTGCAAAAGAGCTTCTTCACACGAGAAAAAAAAAGGAGGATAATCAAACGCTCAAAACTCTTTGTTCTTTTCATGTACAATACATGATTGAAACTCGATAGGCAATATGAAAACAAAAACGTATATTTCAACATTTCACCATTTTATTATTTCATCATATAGTGAACGTTAAATTTAGAAAAGAAATAAGACGCTTATGATTATAAAAAAATCTTATGAAAAAAATAAATACATCAATAAATATTTCTTTTATTTCATGAAACACCGAGATGTACAATAAATTTTGCATTATAAATGTGTTCAAAATTAGTAACAAGTTTTTTTATAACACATTTGCGAACAACATTGGGCATTATTTGAACACCATGCTCCAGGACAATAACAACCAAAACCAATACCAATAAATGGACTTACTTTTGAATCACATTGAAAATGTGTCCAAACAGTACCGGGCAATGCCGATGCGCTACCATGTTGAGGTGAATGAAAACGACCCTGCTTGTCGACTTTCTTATGAAAAAATAAAACAGCCGAATCTGTTGATGTTGGGATTCGAAATATAAACAGAATTAAAACAAGTAATGAAAACATTTTAGTTTTCTTTCGGGTAATTGAAAAAAAGACAATTTCTGTGAGAAATCACGTTAAGCTCTTCAACTTACAATCATAAAGACGAGCATGGTAATGATTTAGTTAAGAATCAACAAGAAAGGAGCAAAGAAGAAAAAAAAGAAGAAAAAAGAAGAAAGAAGACGTTCGGAATCAAGCACAATGAAAAACGGGAAATGGCATAGAAAGCATGTTTATACTAATTAAAGCCGATGAATAGAACCTGCGATGCTATTGAATCGGTTCGATGAGTTTATGTGCATCGTTGAGTTTAATTTCGATGCTCAATGCAATAAAGAATAAATCAAAGAAGAATATATTTCATTACGTCAGAAATATTTTTCTTTAATATGTCCAACAGAATTTTAATCGAATCAAGTTTTTTTTTTATTGTTTATTATCTTTCTATTTGATGCCTATGTTAAACATAGAAGTTGATTAACAAGAATCCTTTTTTTCTTATTTTTATGCTTTCGTATTTGATTGTTTGAAGAATCTAACTGAAGAAAAAAATCGATAGAGATGTTGAGACAAGAGAAAAAAAGAAAAAATGAAATATGTAGCTGAATTGTTCCCTGCCAAGTATGTTGTAGATTGATGTATGCATCTACTTCTTCCGTTCCGTTCGTTTATTTGCATGTAATCTTGGCAAACGTCTTACATACTTTCTCCGATTACTATTCTTTGATTATTATATTCAAGCATCACAATAGTCAATGATGCTTACATCAGGATGGAGTAACACGAATAACGTTCGTTTACCTTTAATATCATCGAATATAGGTGAGTTGTGCGTTAATTTTTATGATGTAAAAACAAAAAAAAATTGTCTTTCTTACAAGCAATTGTAATTGGTCCTTTCGTTGATCACTATATAGTAAAATTAAATGAATGCAAGAATGATTAACTTCATGCGATAAAGCACTTCGCTTTTAAATTTCATGACGCAAACAAATAATTAATTAATAATAAATAATGAACTGTATAGAACTTCAGATGATATATCTCGACTAAAAGAAAATATATAATATCTGATGTATCTTTTGCTTTACATTATATTTTGTATTTAAAAATGAGCATGATGTAAAATAAATTAAGATAAGCTTCTTGTTACTAGGGGATACGTCTCAACAACAGCAACAACAAAAACAACGGCAGCAACAAGAACAACTACTACTACAAGAAACGCCACGTCGTCCACCATCAAATGATAGTACTCAGTCTATTGATAATGCATATTCTCTTGAACATTTATTTATAGCCTTACGTCGTCGAATAAAACATATAGTTCAAACTTATAATGTAAAAGCATTTCATGAAACATTAAAAATGTGTGCACGTCTTTTTAAATCCTACGCAAGTTATAATTTAACTACAATCGATGAGTTTGTTCGTCTTCTTAATAAAAATGCACGTGATAATAAAAAAGTCTTAACCGTTATTGATCAATTTCGTCTTCAATTAGCTGAACTTCGTCATTGCCATTCGACATTTGAAGCTGAATTATTAGTTACAACATTAGCCATTGATTTTCATGAAGATGAATCTGAACAACAACAATCAAATTTACTTTTATCAAAAGGAAAATTCTCGCCAAGAAGTCGTATATCAAAAGTTCGCGTTCGATATATTCGACAAGCAGCAGAATTGAAAATACAATTAAAAAAAATCAATGAACAAATACAAGTTTTACTTCATGATGAATTTTATGCGAATGCATCAACTCTATGGGATGAAAGCGAGAAATATATTTCAGCATCGATACCATTTCATGATCATCATATGACATATGTGCTTCGTCTTATACCTGATATTGTCTTAAAATTTGAATATGCTTTACAATTATGTACAAAACTATTTGATCTTGAAACAACAATGCTTGAAACTTATTCGCAAACAAATCGTTTCAATGATAATAATAATCACAATAATAACCATCTTCATAATGATCACGATTATAATAATAATGATAATAATCATGTCGAAAATAATCACGATCAGGATAATCACAAGAATAATAGTATTCATCATCATCATCAGCAGCATAATAATATTAATACTATTGAAAATAATAATAATAATGGTGTTAGTATTAAAAGTTACACAGGAACAACATCTGTTACAATGATCACGTTGACTCCTCGCTCTTGTCATAATCAACAACATGAATCGCAAGAAGTCATTTTAGAAGATAATCATAAGATAATAAAACCAAATGAAAATGTTCATAAACCATCAAATTTTTTTTCAGCCGATGTAACAAGTAATTCATCAGCTTCATCAGATGTTAAATTGCCAATTGCTAATAAAAGTCCCATGTAAATATAACTAAGCTTGAAGAAATATACAATAATGCTTGATGAATCTTTTTATTTAGATCATCCATATACCGTAACGATCCATTAGATATAATTAGTCAACATGAGGATAATCCGATATTTCCTCCATTATTTTCATCAAATGTGAAACCAATCAATCAAAGAAGTGATCAAAGTAAACTACAAATACTTATTGAGCAACTTGATAAACGTTTAGCTGATGAAGAAATATATCGTAAACGTCTTCTGAATTGTGTACAACAAGCATCGAGAAAATCAGAACAAATAAATCGTTTTCCAAAAAATAATATGCTAACATTAGTTATGTCTCATCAACCAGCTATTACGGAATATCAAAAAGGACTCTATTTAAGAGATTATCAAATTCATAAAAGTGTTACTGATGAATTAAATATTGCACTTCGAGAAACGCAACATCGAATCGATTGGATTAATACGGTTCGACAGCGAGCTTTTCAATGTTTTCGTCAATAGTATTGTGTTAGCACTATAACATGACATTTAACGATTGAATATTTTTATAAGTATTAGACTTTATATGAAAAAATAAATTTGTACAAATCTATTAGTTTGAAATATCGTGCCAATTATTCGAATAGTAATAAAATGGATAGGTGATCAAGAGATGTTTCAATTGAAAATATGATGATTGAATATGAAATAAAGTTACTTTCATTCAAAAGCGATGAACTTTTTAATTTCAGTCTTGAAATTTCATTTTTTTCTCTCAAAATCAATAGAAGAATATTAAACAAAAACTAAGATGATGTCTCATCTAAATACTATTTATAGTCATTTGAAAATTTCAAATACAGAAGAGGAGTAAATGAGAAAGAAAATTGCAGAAAAACAATTTTTATTCTTCTGTTTCTTATGTTTGACGGTTGATAATGTAAAGCATTCAAATTCTATTTAAAGTATTTAAGATTCAAAGTTTACTGTTCAACTGTTAGCATGTGTTTCAATTGGTGTCTATCTTTGTAAAGATTTTTCTAGCACATCAACGATAAATATTCGTCAATTAATTGATTTATGTTTCTTTTACTACATTTATCATCAATATTGTCTCTATTCATGTCTATATAATTTTTTGATCATATCTCATGTTTCGAAGAACTTGACAACCTCTTCTAGATGCAAAAATTCATCCATATTGTTTCAATATACTGTACTGTTCGATTGTCTCGTGTATAATCAGCATATTCTTACTTGAAAAAAAACTCTGTTGCATATCCAAAGGTTTCTTTATGAATAATTCTGCATTTGACGAAAAGCATGAATAATAAAAAGTTTTTTTTTTAAAATAGAATGTCTCAATTTGATCAACTACTCGATCGATTTTCTTCTACATGAGCGGCAACAATTAGCTTTTGTCTAAAAATATCTGGATTACTTCGTTGTGCGATCGTTGTTTGATGTTGAACAATAAATCGTTTGATACTCCATGAATAAAGACGTTCACAATCAATTAAGGCTAACCACCAATTCATAATCCTGTTTCATAAAAATACGATCAATTTCTATGTTTTAACAGATGCTAAATAGGAAGATACAAGTAAAAATTGTATTGCTTCGTATAAGCGTAACACAAAAGTATATAGATTATTTGATCGAATGATAACAAGTGTAAAGTTTCATTCATTAGATATTTGCACCGTTATAAGTTGTAGTTTAATATTTAATCATTCTTCTGTTGCATTCATCAATTTTACTCGTTATGAAAAAATAAAATCACTTAACATTGAAGCCAGAAAAATTGTTATGAATCATTTACTACGACTTCCGTTTTGGATTTTATTCATAATTTATTGTTCTTATCCATGTTAATAACAGCAAGGGGAACTCAAATAGTTCTATTAAAATTTAATATAAATCTGCTACAGTTTTTTAAGATGTAAACGGTTTCATTTCTCTTTGTTTTCGACAGCTAATAATTATTTGTTTTCGTATTAGGAATCTAAAGGAATTTTGCTACAGTCAACAATACACAAAAATATTACAATTAGTTAATATCGACTGGTGAAAAAGTTCCAAATGTTCATCATGATGACTTTTGTGGAACGTACCATTGGCTCTTGCAATTCTAATTATTTGCTAATAATGTCGATTATTTTTCTATAATTCTAGTAATTTACTCTAGGATCATATAGATACATAACACAATCTATAGAATATGTTGCAGGAGAAATTAAAATTCAGTAGAATTTAAAATTCTACTAGTAGAAATTAAAATTTTAATTTCTACTAGTATAACTTAAAATCACCAAATTATTTTAATTTCTCCTAGTAGAGCTNTGGATTTCAATCTCTACTATAGGAGAAATTAAAATATGTTCTATAATAAAAGTGTCTAGTAGAATTTAAAATTCTACTATAGGAGAAATTAAAATTTAATTCTCTACTAGGAGAAATTAAAATAACCGGAAATTTCAAGCTATACTAGTAGAAATTAAAATAATTTGGTGATTTTAAGTTATACTAGTAGAAATTAAAATTTTAATTTCTACTAGTAGAATTTTAAATTCTACTGAATTTTAATTTCTCCTGCAACATATACACACGAAATTTGTATGCTCTTCAATAATGGTGCCAATGGCTAGGATAAATAATAATCAGCAACTTTCCAAGTAATCTTTATGGAATTCTACTAATTTATCTTCATATTGGCTGCTCAAACCTGTAATATCCGAATCCTTTTTATGAAAAAAGAACGGAAGTAATTATATTTTCAAAGTTATGCATCATTATTTGTTTGATGGAGACCCGTGTGCATAAAGGTAAAAAATAAATATGACTAGGAGAAAGAATTAATATTGTGCACGGACAGAATATAATTCATGTAGCAACAAGTTCTTTTTACTTAGTCCATTCATGTAATGAGAGAAAAATGACTTTATTTGTATACGTAAATACACACTGTAGAAAATAAGAGTAGAGTAATAAACCCTTCAAGGGTTTACCATTCTCCTCTTATTTTATTAAAGTGAAGCGCATGCTGAAAGAATTAATCACTTCCATTTAATGATATATACGTCACATAATCGATTAGCAAGCATGTGAGTGCCATCGAAGCGAATACTGAAACACAGGCACCCTCCTGAGGATAGAAATCGAAAAAATATTTGTTTTCTTAAATAGCGGAAGATTTTGTTTTTGAACTCAGTTGCCTGTGTTGGCTTCGAACAATTTTCAACCAGAAGGTGATGGTAGGCGTAAGAGTAGATGCGAAACGTATAAAGCTCGAGCCACTGTGTTACTTGCATTTACAAATTTTCAACAGTACAACGAACATGTCAATAGTGCTGGTTATTTTTATGTAAGTGACTGACGTCTAACGACAAACATTGCTGTAAAATAATTTTTCATACTCCTCTATTATTGGTTTTAGCATATTAGGTGAGAACAGGCATCGATCTTAACATGAACACTATATTTTCAATATTGAATAGGGCAAATATTCGCTAGCTTGCAATGCCAACCTTCAACGTGTAATACTAGCGTGGCGCCTTGTTCAACCAACTCCGATTGTGAATGTCTGGCGCTTACTCTAGGCTCGGGTGGGATATGTGCCGTTGCACTGCTCTCTTGCTCGAGCCTGACACCTTGTTCGAGTGATAATGTAACATGCACAGTGCCTTGCACTGTTTGCGTTGTCAGCACTCGCTGTAACAAGCCAATGTGTTATCCACAAGCGCTTGCTGTTGCTCAAGTGTGCCCACCACTCAACTCAAATGCAACAACCCAGACAACTTCTACATCTACAGGTTTTGCCAATGAAATCAAACCTATAATTTCTATAAAAACTTTTAATACCATATTATGTCTAATAAGAACGCCTACGAAAACTCAATTAAGTATTGATGAAGGAGATATTAGCGCAAGGGAGGAAAACCTCATTGGGATATTTCCAGTCATTTCTATCCATTCACAGCTATTCGAATAGCTCGGAATGAGTTTTTCTCCTTGTCTTTTTTAGAAAGTACATCTACCAAGTTCACACCGCTAAAGCACAGCAACTAAAGAACTACTGTCCAGATATATATCTCGAGGTCCAAAAATACCTTTTGAGTTAAATCTTTTGAAAGTTGACGTAGTCTCACTGAAGAATCTTCCTGAAACGTTTCAGACCTGGTATCATATTGATATATTAGGTACGTCCTGTGCAAATACAAGGGAATTCTATACCCTGATGGAGAGGATGTTTTGCATTCGTTTACCTTTTCCAAACTCCTTTGAAATTTGGCATGATATCTTTTTTCATTGTATGAAAATATTGCTTTACTCAACGAGAATGGAATGTTTGCGCTTTCAAACACCAAAAGTCTGATATTCGAAAAATATTAGATATAGAGCAAAAATGTTTTCTACTATTTGAAAAAATGCGATGATGTCATTTTTAGGACATGTCTTTTCTGAAAGATTGTCTTTTGGAATATAACCGTTTTGAATGAGTTATGATACGTGACAAATTATTCTCACAAAAACTGTCCCAAATTTTAATATCATTTACCCAAATCGCGTTGGTTTCAGTTCTAGCTGAACAAAATGCCCCACTATTAAGGGTTCAGTCAAGGTATCCTATCTACAGGTGACACACAGTAAATGATCATTTCTAGTGGCATCAAGCAACAGTACCACTGCTAGTACGAGCACGAGCACCACGACAAGTTCGACCTCAACCACGAGCACGAGCACCACGACAAGTACGGCCTCAACCACGAGCACGAGCACCACGACAAGTACGGTCTCAACCACGAGCACAAGCACAAGCACCAGGGTAAGCACGACCACAACCACGACCACCAGCACTAGGATCAGCACAAGTACTACAGCTCGCGCTGCAGGTAAAATTCGTTTTTAAACACTTTCGTATCACCCATATTCTGATGATCCAATTTTCCTCTTCACTAGCAGTTTCCCGATGACTGGCGATACTCTTTTTTTCTTTCGTGGTGTTGGTGTGGATGGAGTGATGAGTATATCTCCTAATCACTCGCACTCAGCTAGATGTAGTTCCTCTTCCTCAGACGGAGTCAACTCTCTGACAAGATTGTAGAAAATTAGATCAGGAGTTAGGACGATAAGATCAATTGGAAGAGAGACAAACCATGCAACTTCGTGGTTGAGAACGATATTGCAACTACGAGGAAAGACAGACACGAAAACAATGTGCCGACCACATGCTTTTCTCTTTCTCCTTCCTCCATCGGTCATGTCAGAGGATGAAGGAGACGGCAGGCAAGCGAACAAGATAACGAAGCATATCTACTCACAATAACAGTGTTCATGAAGAACGTATCTCATGATCTAACGTATACAAAATAAAGGACCAGAGTCAAAGAAATTGTGAAATATTTGTAAATATGATATATACGCTTGTACAAGTATAGAATATTCAAAATAGAAATGCGAGCCATCATAGGGATGCTAATTTCGGGATGAAATAAAATATCCATATTTCAATAGTAGCAGATTCCAGCCAATCTAAGATGCTCTTATACTCAATCCCACACACTCCTGGAATGCTGGAAGTTGTTGTTTCTCCTCACTCAGCTGATACAACAGCCATGAAACTTACTCATAAATAGTCCTATATACTAATAATAGTTGTATTAAGTTGAGTCATATACTATGTAACCGTCCATAATCGTTTTTCGTGGAGGTTAACTTTTGGGTGAAAACTGTATAACGACAAGATGTATATAAATCGGCATTATTATGTTTGTTGATATCTCAAAATTTGCATTAAAATGTCTGACGAAGACTGTTTCGTGGAAGGTTCATGTAAAGGTCTTACTTGTAAAGCTGATATGCTTAACCCATTTGAATGTTACTGTTTAGGATGGTCAACTACGGGCAGTTTGATTACTGCACGATACATACACACAGCATCCACATTACCAAATGGAAAAGTCTTAATTGCTGGTGGATATAATGGGTCTCCATTGAATAGTGCAGAAGTGTATGATCCATCAACAGGACTCTGGACAGCTACCGGCAGCATGAATACTACACGGCAGTGGCACACAGCATCCACATTGGTAAATGGAAAAGTCTTAGTTGCAGGTGGATATGGTTTGAAGAATGCAGAATTGTACGATCCATCAACAGGACGTTGGACAAATACTGGAAGCATGAATACTCCGCGATACGGGCACACATCATCCCTTTTGGCAAATGGAAAAGTCTTAGTTGCAGGTGGATATACTTCGAAGAGTGCAGAATTGTACGATCCATCAACAGGACTTTGGACAAATACTGGAAACATGAAAACTAAAAGATAAGGGCAAACAGCATCCACATTAGCAAATGGAACAATATTAGTTGCTGGGGGAGAGGATAAGACTCGTCCTTTCCGTAGTGCACAAATATACGATTCATCGACTGGTCTCTGGAAAAATACGAGCAGCATGAGTACTGCACGATCACATCACACAGCATCGGCATTGATAGATGGAACAGTTTTAGTTGCTGGTAGAACGACATATGGAGAAGTGTACGATCCATCAACAGGAATCTGGAAAAATACGACTGGTGTAATTACTTTACGATATCTGCATACAGCATCCACATTGGCAAATGGAGCAATATTAGTTGCTGGTGGAAATTATGGTGGCTATGCTCTCGGTAGTACAGAAATATATGGATAACTATTAATCGAGTGGAATGATCTGTGTTAGACTGAAACTTATTTTGCTTTCCCAAAACTATTTACTCTTCAATGCTTTGATATATTTTCCATTATAATATATGTTTGCAAAATTTGATGTACTCTACCTAAAGGGAAGTCGT
This sequence comes from Rotaria socialis, assembly GCA_905331475.1. Taxonomy (NCBI): domain Eukaryota; kingdom Metazoa; phylum Rotifera; class Eurotatoria; order Philodinida; family Philodinidae; genus Rotaria; species Rotaria socialis. The sequence goes on along the minus strand of CAJNYU010001987.1, from coordinate 120,908 downwards.
TTTGTGTTAGCGTGATAGCAATAAAAGCAGAAAGTATTGAGTAAGATTATCATGGTGCATAGAAGAACACGGTAAGAAAACAATAAGACGTTTTCTAAATCAGCGGCTGGCGGGTACTGCCAATAAATCGTACCCTACCAGAACGGGAGAAGTTCAACGATATACCCTCTCACGTAATACCTTTTGTACCGCCAAACTTTATCTTCGTTTTTCGAAGTTACAATTAGGAAAAACTATAGAGACAATGTCGGTCGTGGTAAAATTCCCTACGTCTTTTGCTGGAAAGTACACTATAAATTAATTTTGGATGATCTTTTTACTTCGGAATTGGATTGTTTGTGTAAATATTGAAAGGATGTGGGTGTTTGTTACTCGCCTTTTTAACGGCAGACGCACACAAACCTATCCGGCGGGGAGCCGCAAAGACTCGTCTTTAAACTTACACCCACAATCTTCTTCCCAAGCATATTTGTGAGTTCCACAAAATAGTGAGTAACAAGAACAAATTGTTGTGATAAATCACATAAAAAGACATCTCACTTCTATGAATATGAAGATATATAAAAAAATAAGTGAATAATTATTAACATATTGTTTCTTTTCTCTTCTACAACATAACATAACATTTTGTATTATTTTTTTTATCTTTGATTTTAGCCGTTTGATGAATATCTGTATCAATGTTTTGTTTTTGCTGATGTTTCCATATATCGTATTGACCAACTTCGTGAGTTTTGCTCAGCATCTTCAAATGTTACCCTGCGTTTATGAGCTAAATCAATTTTATTCCCAACTAATATTGCTGGAATATTTCTTTCACTTAAAATAGGAAAGACAAACAGTTGATTATTTTGATGAAATCATATAAATTATCTTACTAAACATCATTTATATCAGTAAATGATTCAGTATCAGTGACATCAAAAACAAAACGAAAACCTTCACCATTAAGTATATATATGTTACGAATAGCTGGCAGCATCTAGATAAAGTATATTTTAATATTATATATTAAACAAACCAGCAAAATCTTCTGGAGCAATCTTTAATATGTCTATTAAAACTTTTTTCACCATCTAAAATAACTTCTCTTCGATATATATCAGCTATGGTTGACTTAAAAGCAATAAACTAAAGGAAATAATATTTCATTTGTGTATTTAAACAGCAAAATTTAAAAAAAGAATATTGAATTTTACCCGATCATACACATATTGACGTGTTAAAGCCATTTTACCTACACGATCATCTCAGACCTTTGAAAAAATCACAAGTTTGGACAATGAAATGTATTTCGATTTCTTTTCATCATAATTATTCGATAGGATCGGTGTAGGAGGGAACTAGTTTAAATAATCATCCGTGCTTTTTCAAGAAGGTTGAGATCTTAAACATAATGTTATTCTTTCCTGTTTTTTATAAAATTTTGTCAAATAACGTATCCATTAGTTGTCAACTTCGCCGACGTGTTTTCAACTAATATGATTATCTTCAATAACTATTTAAATGAGAAGTCATTCTCAATCAATAGTTAGTTCTATTTATTTTCAAGGCAAACAAACCTTTATGTTTATTAAACGAAGAAAGAGAAATGAAAAGCACCATTTGCTTTTGTTATCTTAGCAGTAAGATAAGCTAGCGCAAAAGTCACACTGGTATAATGTGCTGTTTCTTTGGAGTATACTTCATTTTATCAATGAAACTATTATAGATTGTTTAAGATATTCTTCTGTTAGCGTTTTCAAAAAATGATTATTTTATCAATGCATTTTGTTTCGATTCTTTTTATATCAAATTTTTGGCTCGTTTCAAGCAAGCAAGTAGTTATCTCTAATGTTATACCTCGACTGGATGTAGATGGAAACTTTGTTAATGCACATGATGGTTGTCTAGTTAAATTTGATAATACCTACTTTATGTATGGTACAGTTTATGGTGAATGTCATCAGTCGACGACTATTTGTGATGGTGTATGTGGTTATATAAATAATACATTTGCTTTATATACTTCACCAGATCTTGTCAATTGGACTTTGATCAATAATAATATTGTACCTGAGGTTACCAAAGACAATTATTACATCAATTATTGGATGCCAAATGTTGGCTACAATCATCGCACTAAACAATATGTGATGATCTATTGGTCGAGTAGATATGGATTTAAAAATTCTCTAGTTGCTCTTGCTGTTGCTTCTACACCATTTGGTCCTTTCGTCAATGTTCAACCGTTAGAAATGCAAGGTGGAAAAACAATTAGTGATACTACGAATCTATTTGTTGATGATGATAATACAGCTTATGTTCGGTATAATACACGTGATGAACCTTTGAGACATGTTGTAGAAAAACTGTCACCAGATTGGATGACAACTACTGGACAGTTCTCTATTATTTTTGAAAAAGAAGATTTCCCATGGTATGATGGAGGTGGAATGTTTAAACAAAAAGGAATCTACTATACAATGTTGTCGTTTGATTGTTGTTTTTGTCAGTGGGGTTCAGATGCACGAGTATTTTCTGCTACTGAAATACTAGGTAATTGGACCTATCACGGTCAATTAAATTATTGTGCCGATGGACGTGGTCCACCCGAACACGTAACCGATATGACTATAAATCCGTGTTCGATCGATGATCCATTTGGTACGAATTTTACAGTTCCTGCTCAACAATTCAATGTAGCTACCTTGCAAATATCATCAGAAGAAACTTTACATATGTACTATGGAGAAAGATTTCGTTCCAGCAAGGATGGATTGAAAGCTCATGATTTTCAAGCTTGGATACCAATCAAATTTATTGGCACGTGTTTACAACCGTTGCTATTTTTAGATAATTTTACTCTTAACATTGATGTAGAACTTGCGACATAATTTATTTAAACAATCTGTTTGTCTATTGCATAATTCTATATCGCTGAATATTGTGTATCATAATTATATATCGTCATTTGCTCAAATTCTATGTAGTGGAACTTAGTTCCTGTTCAAATCGCAGAATTAATTGATTTATCTGCGTAATTTCTTAAACCTTCGATGAATGTCTATCTATATTTTATTTGTAAAAGCAAAAGTTGATCTCATCAGAAGCCTTAATCATTTTCTTTCTGAAATTTTCACTACACAATAAAAGGACTATTTATCGAAATTCTCCAAATACAACCTGGGACGAAAGCATTTGTCTAGAATAAATGTAAGTGCATTGAAAATAAAATGATTCCATGCAGAAAATTGTTTTCAACGAAATCGAAGCCTTTTTACTAAGTGCTATACCTTGAACAAAGCTAAATTTTAGATTCTGTTTGGAAGCTTTATTCTTTTCAGACGAAAGAGGGTGTGGGTGTATTACTTATTAGGCGCTCACACTCGCACACCCGAAGTATATAATAAAATAATACAAAACTGATGGTACATGAATTTTTGACAAATCAGCATACAACTAAAAGTATTAGACTGCATTGGTGAAATACATACTGATAGATTTAGTTTAGTTACCAAAAGACAAGGATGACATTCTTGGCTTTTCAAATTTCGCCAGAAAATAAATTACTTATACTTAAAATACATATCTATGAAATTTTGTTGACATTGTGTGCCAAAGCGAATATGTTTTGTTTTAAAGACAAAGAACATACAATCCACTAGCGAATGAAAAATAATGTCTAAATTATGTAAGCTGGTAGAAAGTTTCAAATTAGTATCACAATAAGCATTTACTACTTCTCAAATATTTTTTCATGCATAAATTCCCTCTGAACGCAATCATAGATACTTACAAAAAATTTGCAAAGTATGGAATTCGTATTTTTTCTTCTTCAATAGAAGCCGACTCGAATGAATCCATTCGTCAAGAATGTAGGTACTTGAACAAATAGGATGATAATACGTTGAAATCGAAAGAAATGAACTATAAGGTATATCGATTCGACTACATTGACATTTCAGTGTTATTGGATAGTGATTGATTAGATCTTCATAGATTTTTTGTGTTAGATTTTGAATTTCAACAGTTAGATGGTGTCCTTTGAATAGTGTATTACCGATGAGACTGCTGACAGAGACTCGTTCTCTGTTCACTTTGAATTGTCTCCATTTTTCGTAGACTGCCAACTAATCTGAAATCGAAAAAAACAGACAGAATATAGAAGTAATAAGTTCAGAATTCGGATTATTTCTTGTTTGGTTGTGAGTCAATTATTTTATGGATATTAAATTTGTAATTAATGACTTTGTATGGTAGATGCTGTTCCATGAAATTAGTTCTAGATAAAATGATGTCATACACGAAGCAGAAATTTGATCCATAATCAAGTAACCTCACCAAATATGTCACATACTTTTCAAATTTGGTGAGATTATAATTGAGAACATTTTAGCAACTATGGATACGGTTCTCCATGTACCATCAATCATATATGCTACAAGACCTGTTCATATATTTACTGTAAGAGCAATGGTAATCTGTATATGGCGACATCTTCCGAAAATAAATAAGACTTCACAGTGAAAATATTAAATACTTTTTTTATTGATATTCATTTTGAATTATAACGTAAAATAGAACGAAAAGCAAGTTCCCCGTTTAGTAGATGTCAGTATTTATATCAGTTATATGACTCATCTGTTTACTTATTTGATCTTTTCGATTCTGGAGATCTGTTGCATTTCTTTATTATTGTCATACAAAACAAAATAAACACCAATGTCATTTTCTTCATTGCCTATAATCGATCTTAAGGCAGACGAATCAACCATAGTGGACTCAATATTAAATGCTTGTTCCACAACTGGCTTTTTCTATATCCGTAATCATGATCTTTTCAATGCTCAACAACACATGTTTGAACTTTCTAAAGAATTTTTTCAATTACCATCGGATATTAAAGAAAACTATACCATAAGAACAGATAATCATGGATTTATTCGACGTGGAAAAGAAAATCTTGATTCTGCAAATAGAAAATTAATCGATGAAAAAGAAGCATTTAACATAGCACAAGCAGTTTCACGCGATCGATTGCCTGCATTATTTGCTGAATCAAATAATTATGAATTCATTACTAAATTTTATCGTGATTGTTATGATTTATGTATGAAACTATTGGTATATATTGCTAAAGGTTTTGATATTGATTTGGATTATTTTACGTCAAAGCATAAGTTGGAAATTGAACCTCACAATATAATTCGACTTCTTCATTATCCACCTGTAACAGAACGATCGGATGAAAGCATTCGTGCTGGTGCTCATTCGGATTATGGTTCACTAACTCTTCTTTTTCAACATGAACATAAATCAGGTCTTGAAGTACTTGATCGTTCAACAAATAGTTGGCATCCTGTTGAACCATTCGATGATATGATTGTTGTAAATTTCGGAGATGCTTTTGAATATTGGTCGAAAGGTTTTATAAAAAGTATTGTTCATCGTGTTGTTATGCCAGTAGTTGATTCAACAAAAGATAATGAACGTTATTCTATAGCATTTTTTTGTGGCCCTAATGATTCAACATTACTAACACCAATTCCATCAAAATTAATACTTGATCGACAATTCGAAAAAGATGAACATGCTAAACATGCACTTGATCTTGATAATGAACACGTATTAACTGCCGGTGAACATTTAGCAATGAGATTGAATAAAACATATAATTATTAGTAATTAACAATTAATCAGAGATCTATATTGTGTCTTTCATTGATTAAATTTTTTGATTAATCAAGTCAGTAATTGTTTTAATAAATTTTAATTTTTTTTATTCATTTTTAGATATGATTTTAAGATTATTTGAAAAAAACATTTTCTTTAATAAATGGAAAGAAACAATATAAATCATGGAACTAATTGCGCTAAACATTTCATCAGAAAAATTTGATGACTATGTTTCTTTAATATCATTGAATAACCCACTGGTTGTTCACATTGTAACAGATATAATTAAACTAGAACTGAGTATCTCTAATTGAAAAACAGATTATTGATCTATTTCGTCTAAAAATCACGAAAAGGTATTCTATTTTCTTATCAATCGAATATTATTCATTCAACAAATATTTCTTTTATTATTGTAAACACTCATTAATAGAAACAATTTCATTTTTGCCTATTTTCCATAAAAGATGTTTTGAATTTTCAGATTTTTTTCTGGTGTTGATTTGTATTTAACAATGAAGGACGATCTTTACTTTAATCTCGATCATGGCTATGCTGAAGGCTTATGTCGTGGTTTTAAAAGCGGTATTTTAAAAGCAGCAGATTATCACAATTTAGTACAATGTGAAACACTTGAGGGTAAAATTTCGATACTATGGAGTATTTCAATTTCTACGAAGGCATTATTTAGATTTAAGACTTCATTTACAATCTACTGATTATGGGAATTTTTTGGCCAATGAAGCAAGTCCTTTAACTGTGAATGTTATTGATGATCGTCTACGTGAAAAAACTGTTCAAGAATTTCAACATTTACGTAATGTTTCCTATGAGCCATTATCAACATTCCTTGATTATATAACGTAAGTTTACAGTTGACTAGATCTTACTTTGCCAAACATTATCTTTATATGAAATAAAAGCAAAAGTACCATAAAAATATTTTCTTCTATTAGATATGCTTATATGATTGACAATATTGTCTTACTAATCACGGGTACTCTTCATCAACGTGCCATTGGTGATCTTTTACCGCGTTGTCATCCTTTGGGTAGTTTTGAACAACTTGGCGCTATTACTGTTGCCGATACACCAGCACAACTCTACACAGCCGTACTAGTCGATACGCCATTGGGTATGAAAATTCTATCATTTGATTCGTAATAATTAGTTTTTTGTTTTTTTCTAGCTCCATATTTTATTGATTGTATCTCTGAACATGATCTTGATGAATTGAATGTTGAAATCATTCGTAGCACACTTTACAAGGTACGCGGAAAAAACTAGTACATTTCATTAAGAAGAAAAACAAAACTCATTTGAATATTTTGTTCAGGCTTACCTTGAAGATTTTTATAATTTTTGCGAGAAACTTGGTGGCATTACAGCTGAGGTGATGTGTGAAATACTTGCCGTACGTATTCGATCATTCTTATTACGAGAGAGATAAAATATTTTCTATCGTATTTAGTTCGAAGCTGATCGCCGCGCATTTATGATAACAATAAACTCATTTGATACAGGTCTGACACAAGATGAACGAGCAAAACTCTATCCAACGTGTGGTCATTTACATCCAGATGGTTTACAAGAATTAAGACGTACAGATAGTTATGACGCTGTAAGAGATGTTGCAGCTCATTATCCTGTAAGTTAGATTTTGCTATTCTTTTTTTGAAATTTTTTTTTCTGTTTCGATTATTTTAGCAATATAAACTATTATTCGAAGGCGCTGGAACAAACACAGGCGATAAAACAATTGAAGATAAATTTTTTGAGCATGAAGTAAGAAATTTTGTTTTGAACAATTTCATACAAAATCTCTTTCTATTCTCAAGGTTAAACTTAATATGAATGCATTTCTTCGTCAATTCCATTTTGGTATATTTTATGCGTATTTAAAATTAAAAGAACAAGAGAATCGAAATATTATTTGGATTGGTGAATGTATCGCACAAAAACATCGTGCACGGTAAACCAAAATAGTTTCTTTGATTTCGATACTATACTTATTTTTCTGTTTATAGAATCGACAATTATGTACCAATCTTCTAAAAATCCGTGCAGTTTTTACTTCCGTTAACAGTGCAATGTTGTACTTTTGTCTTGTATCATTTTATTTCTTTTGGTGTTGTCAGGATCATTCGGATAAGCGAAACTTTATCATTATTTTTTTCCTTTCTTGTTGTCAATTATATCCGTATGCGTCTATTTATTTGACTATTTTTCCGTAAATATATAATCGAAATTCATATATAACATGATTGTAGATATTATTATTTATCAAAAATAAACAATAAACATGGGCGATGATATGATGTCGTACAATGGTGGTGTTGCTTTAGCAATGAAAGGTAAAGAATGTGTCGCCATTGTATGTGATAAGCGTTATGGTATACAAAACAAGACAGTTGCAACAAATTTTACAAAAATATTTCAATATGGTGATCATTGCTTTGTAGCATTTTGTGGTTTGGCAACTGATGTAAGTCTTTTCTCTTACGGTAAAAATTTTAATTTTGTTTCAAAATGTTTTTTTTTGCTCTTAAAGGTACAAACCGTATCTGAACGTTTGAGATTTCGTACAAATTTATATGAATTACGTGAACAACGAAAATTAAAACCACTCGTATTATACAATATGTTAACAAATCTATTATATGAACGACGATTTGGACCTTATTTTGTATATGCACTGGTCATTGGTCTTGATCCTAAAACTGGCGAAACCTACGTTTTTGATTCAGATAATATTGGTGCCATTAGTGACAATGTGAATTTAGCTACTGTTGGAACTGCTAGTGACTACATTTTTGGTCTTGGTATGTTTTGAATCAAAAATTTATCTATGATAAGTTTTGAAAATTATTTCATAGGTGAACTTTTCTTCAAGCCGAATATGAATGCAGATGAATTATTCGAAGCAACATCGCAAGCATTCTTGAACGGTGTTGATCGTGATTCAGCTAGTGGTTGGGGTGCTGTAGTCTATGTTGTTGAAAAAGACAAGGTTACTGTACGAGAATTGAAAGGTCGACAAGATTAGACAAATAATTTCCATAGTGTTATTTGTTACTCGTTTCTTCTTCTTCTTCTCTTGTTCATTGAAAAGTCCAGAAAAAGACAAAGTCTATTTGTTTGTTCATTCGCTGTCTTTTCCTTTCTTTTTTTTTAAAAAGTTTTGTTCTCGATTAACCCTCACAAACATTTAAAAAGAAATAAATATTAACCAAACGATTTTTTTTCTTCATTCTAGTCTCATGAAAGCGAATATTTTTTGAAGAAAAATGAAAATTGATTTGTTACGCTGAGCAGAATTTTCCGGCGCTACTATTATCATTGTTGACAGATTATCGCCTATTTTTCTATAGTTTTAAGAAGAATACATTTCTTCATATTAACTGGTATTGACTTTTGCATGTTTCAAAATCATGTACATTTAAATAATGAATGAAATGATTTTCAAAATTCTTTTCAATGAAAATCTTCACACTGGTATTAGGGCTGTATCTATCAGTTAAATATACTGTCTAGTTCGGCATATTGGAAACATTTCTTACTAGGTCCATTCATTCGTGAAAAACTGACTTCACTTGGATTTTTCTGATTGGCAGAGGGTGTGGGTGTGGGTGTGCCTGTGCCGGGTCAAAGGTTAAAGGTTAAAGGTAAACGATTAAGAGTCAAAATAGAGGCCTACTATGTTTCTAGAAGGGTGTGTGGGTGTGGGTCTGCAGAACAAAACAGTCCAAACCCAGATTCCCACCCACACCCTACGTTGCCTTTTCAAGAGTTCGCTCTCTAACGTCTATCAAGGTACAACTCATCAAAGAAGAAAATAACAGTGATAAAAATAAAACTAAAAACATTGTTTTCAAAGAAATTTTGTAAAATTTTTGTTTGAAAATAAAATGAAAAATATGAAAATACATTGTTTGGATAGAATGGAGATAAAGATTTTAATTGTATTCGTGATAATCCCCTCATCCGCATGAAAAACTTGCTTCAATAATAAAAACTACGACCGTGCAGTATGCACGGGTTCTCGCTAGTAATCAAATAATAATGGCAAAGCAACAATTTTAAGAATTTGTTTGATTTTAAAACATTATCATTATTTTCGTTTCATTAAAAATTGCCTTTTATAAAATTCTATTAATATATTAGTATGGATAAGTAAAAATAGTAGGCTTCGTTTTTTCTTTGATTTAAAATTTGCCCATGAACTTTATCAAATCTTAAATGAATTGACTTGTGAAAACGAAAGAATAGTACTGAGTTCCATATAGATGCCACATAGTGCAATTTACCCTTCGATTGCTCATAGACGTTACTTAAACTCGGCGTACTTTTTTCTTTCTTATCATCTATATGCACGACGAAACGAACAGGGTATAAAAGCGGTCTACTATAAATAATTGCGCATATAAAATAAGTCAGAGAAGCACGGTTGTATTTCTTTTGATACTATTATAAATTGAAGGAGAAAAACAATGTTAAGTAGTATAATAAAAAAAGGATTATTATCTAATAATCCATTGACACGTATACCACGTTATGCATCAACCAGTGGTCAACAAACAGTTTTAGTTGTACTCTATGAAGGTTCGATGTTAATTCTTTATTGTTTAATAATATTGAAACGTTCTTCTGTGTTTTCAAAAGGTGGTGACGCTGGCAAAAGGAATAAAAATATTTTAGGATGTGTAGAAAATGCACTTGGCTTACCCAAATGGATAAAAGAAAATAATCTTGAAAATCGTCTTAAACTTGTTGTAACATCTGATAAGCAAGGTGAAAATTCTGTTGTAGAAAAAACTTTACCCGAAGCCAGTGTTGTTATATCGCAACCATTTTGGCCGTGCTATCTTGATAACAAACGTATTGATAAAGCAAAAAATCTAAAATTAGCCATTACAGCCGGTGTCGGTTCTGATCATGTCAATTTAGAAGCTGCATGTAAACGAGGTAGGCTTCTATTTATATATACGATAAAAGAAAACTGTTTTTACCTAATTCATTATGTATTTTTCTAATAGGAATTACTGTTGGTAAGTGAATCCTAAACTATTGAATAAAACTTAATCGCTTTATTTTGTTTTGCTTTTAAGCTGAAGTATCAGGTTCAAATGTTGTGAGTGTTGCTGAACATGTTGTCATGCAAATGTTGGCACTTGTACGAAATTTTATTCCTGCTTATAAAGTACGTCTACACACAAGTACATTCGAAAGCAATTTTAATGATGCACAACGAAGTTTAGAAGATATGATGAAAAGTATAGAATTAGTTGATCTCTTATTGTTTTTAAGAATAGGATAAGACTTTTTCGTATTCTGTATCTTATTCTATAGTGATCTTGACACTCTTACTCTACAGGATTCTATGTTGCTCAGAGTATGAATTTTTAACGAACCTAAAAAACTTTCCATTCATATTTTAGTGAAACGACATGTTTTAATAATAGCTTGCTTTGATCAATAACCTAGTTCTATATTCTATTTCCGAAGGGATTAAATAACGTTGCCTTGAGGCAGTTGTAGACAAGTGAAAATTCAGCTTTCAAGTTATCGAACAAATATTTGCTAAAAAGTCTTCGGAAGCAACAAATGTGTACCTCGAAATTTTCAATAAGCCTAGAAAAGTTCACATTAAATTAGATCACAAGGCTTAGCCCAACAGCAATCTATAGAAATTTAAATGGCATTGCTAATCTTATGAGAACTGATGAGATGCGTTTATCATCAAGTCCATTCTTATAACTGTACACTGAATCGAAGTACACTAGCTAGGACTATGCAAAACATTATTGGTTGATATAAAAAATCTTTCTTAAGATTTTATTCAATTAATAAAAGTAAATTTTATGCTTTCAGCAAGTTATCAATGGCGAATGGGACATAGCACAAATTGCTGATAAAGCCCGTGATTTAGAAAACAAGCATATCGGTACAGTGGCTGCTGGTCGTATTGGTCTTCGTGTTTTACAACGTCTTAAACCATTTAATGTTCATTTACATTATTACGATAAATTTCGTTTGGATAAATCTATTGAAAAAGATCTTAATGTTAAATATCATTCAAATGTTGAATCATTAGTTAAAGAATGTGATATTGTTACAATCAATTGTCCATTGCATCCCGAAACAGAACATATGTTTAATAAAAAAATGATTTCATTAATGAAAAAAGGCAGTTATCTTGTTAATACAGCACGTGGAAAAATTATAGATCGCGATGCATTGGTCGATGCTATTAAATCAAATCATCTTGAAGGTTATGCTGGAGATGTTTGGTATCCACAGGTGAAAACAAAGAAAATAATTTTGATAACACCTTATATCTTTCGTTCTTATAGCCAGCATCAAAAGATCATCCATGGCGTTCAATGCCACGTCATGCCATGACACCACACTATTCAGGCACAACACTTGATGCTCAAGCACGTTATGCAGCTGGTGTTAAAGAAATTCTTGAAAATTGGCTTAACGGACGACCACAACGTGAAGAATACTTGATTGTTGACAAGGGCAGAGTTGTTAGTAATGCTTACACAGAAGGCGATGCAACAAAAGGTCACTCAGGAAATAAATAAACACGCTGCTTAAGATTTTGTTTTTGCATGATGATTCTAAACGATAAAATCTAAATACGTATGTAGCTAGAAAAGTAGATTCAGATGTCAAACATTTTAGTATGTGTCTATTTAATTAAATGCATTATAAATAAAAACAATCAATAACATTGGTCATATTGTATTTTTGAATATTAAATTACAATCTTTTCTGCGTGCATAAATAAAATATCTTATGAAGAAGTAAATTGCCAATGAACAGCATACTATCTTTGCAGTTTCAACTGAGAATATAAATACGAATTTGGAAAGATGCTGAATGCTATTAATATCAGATAATATTGATGCTAGATTACCACACCCACCTTATCATATTTTTCTTTCCAAATATCTTGATTAGATTTTTGATTTTCATATTGAATTACTTCATGAAAACAACATTCTTATCTTCATCGTTATCAATCATTAGTAAGAAGCAATGTTTAAATGCATTCGTCATGCTCGAAAGATTTTCTCTTTGTATTTTATAACAAACAAATGCCTAATCATTTGATTGTTCTTCATAGCAGCACGTGTATCGTGCCTCTTTAATCGGATTAAATTCTATGCTTATCTTCAAAGTTTGAGTACATTCAAAATGATTCTCGTTTAAAATATCTTTCAATTAAGATTTCATGGATGATTCATCAAGCAATCGAATAGAATGCAAATGTAACAAATTCATATCATGCAAATAAAATAGATGAAAAAATAAAAATAAAAATTTTCGTTCAATAAAATTCATGTTAAATCATTTCAAAACAAAACTGTTAGTCCTTGTTTTCTTTCTTCCTTAGACAAAATCGAACAAAAGACAAAGATTATAGCACAGACAATTCAGTGAGACCAAGAACGAGAGAAAAATACAGAGTTGAATGCAAAATAACAACTATACGCAAAAAAAACGATCGTCTGTATAAAGTGAAGAACGCAAGGGATAGTCATGGGTGGAACATATACAATTTAAATAAATAGCTCTGGTTGTCCGGAAACAACGATGTGACAGTCCGAATTCACCTGGATTTCTTTTTTTTTACACATTGCCGTTGTATTCCCTGAAAACAGTCGAAGAGAAATTTTATTTTGAAACAAAAAAATCAATACTAACCAATATTCACATTCGTATCCTTCAGTAACATGATCCAACAGTACTTTACGACGTGTACTGCAATAACGATATTTATCTTGTACTTTTTGTTTTAATTCTGTTAGACTTGCATTTGTCTGAGAAAAATCTCGTTCTAAATATCCGCTTAATTCTTCTGTAGCATGTTCTAAATCAGCCTGATTCTGTTCGAATATAATACTGTAACGAAACAAAACAAAAATTTTCTTCATGTTTGACGAACAAATTTATTGTTGAACATACGAATGGTTGTTTCGTTTGAGATAAAATGCAAATGGATACGTATACATCAATGTTTGACGACATTGTCGAAGAACATCGCATGCTATTTGAAGAAATTGTACTTCAATCCAACTCATTTGTTGTTGCATTGATTCCATGTGTTTTTGTACTTGATCCAATAGTTTATTTTCTAATCGTAATGATTCATGATGATTATGATAACGTTTATAATAATGTAAGTAGCGTTGGAGTGCTGCTCTTGAACGTTCTTGTTCGTCACGAGCTTTTTTAGCATCATCTTCATTAAAACGATTACAATTATACCACGATGAACCATGCGGTTCCCAAGCACTCAAACATACCCAACAAAATTCATATTTGCAAGATTGATTTTTACAAATTAAGTGATTACAACCGCCATTTTTTTCTAGAATAAAAGATTAATTCGATTCAACTTTGATAATGAAAAGAATTTGTTATAAGTTCAGCCAACGATAAGTTATGAGCAACTACTAGCTACCTATGATTACGACCAAGATACTCAGTTGTAATTACAATTCAAACTTCAAAAGAGAGAAAATCAATACTATAATTGAAGTATATCTTACATGTATTTCGAGTTAATTCTATAGCATTTTGTATCAACGATAGTTTTATACTATAAAAAAATATTAATAAAAGTCTAGAACTTCTTCAATTTTGACTATTGTCAATTAAAACTAAACAAGACTCAACGGATCAATATGCAAAAGAATATATTGGTAATTCGATAGTTTTTATTGTAAATTATCTCTGATTACTTTACTCTTATCAAGACATCATTGATAACGAATAGAAATTCATTCGAAATCTCTTATGCAAGATAGATAACTGATAAGATTATCATTACAGAGTACTTTCTTAACAATTATTTCTCAGTTAATCTCATGTTCTATTACTTATAATATTCTGTAGCGATACTATAAGTTCGATTTATTTACAAACTAGATGGTATTCGAGTTTCACTCGACTACGAAATGCGGTGCGAAGCACACGAGCCGAATTTTCGAAAGTAGCGAGAATAAGATTTAAAAAAAATAATTGATCCGCTTTAAGATTCATTCGAATCGATTATTTTTTTAAATTTCCGTATACGAATTTTGAATAAAAATTTCGCATTCACTATTCTTAAATGGACCATTTTAAATTTCATCACTAGGAGATCTTTCTGAAAATGTAACAACCAGCTTTCTAACGAGTTTTTTCATTGAACGATTATTTATTTCCATGAATCATTATCTTGAATCAGATGTAAAGCAATAGACTATTGGTTAACACTATTCATGACGTCATTTTAATTAGCGCGAAACTATCAAACAATAAAGCCTTTCAAAACCTTCATTTTCGAATCATATTTTTGGGCGAACGAAATTTAGTATTGTAAATCGGAAAAAAGATGTAACAAGTTCGACCTCCATAGTTTCATATCTAGTTTGAATGGATTTTCTATCATTTACGGTTCTTTAGATCATCGCGTCACTTAATAAGAACTTTTTATGCGTACTCAAGTTTGAAAGAACGAAAAAAAAACTCGCGACGGACTACATGAATGCTGTGCTTCGCACCGCATTAAATATTGAACTTTGATCTTACCAATAGTAGCATGACACTTAGGACATTCTTTCGTATTGGCAGCAATCCAGTTACTGGTTTCACTATCATCGTGACACTTTTTTTGCCATTTTTTAAGCCATTTACATTTGATTGGCTCATGCCAAGATTGTCCACATTGAAAACAAAATGATGTTTTACATGTCGTACAAGTAACCTGTTTTTTTTTAAAAACAATATATAGAAAGATAAGAAAATAATAAATCATAATCGATTTACCATTGCCACGTCACAATAAGATGCTTTTATAGCATTGGTACAATTCGCACCGGGACACCATCGCATATTTCGATTGCATTCGACAAATGAATTCGTTATTAAATGTTGATACTTTTGACGAACATTGGAATTTTCAATAAGACGTAATACAGTTTTATCATCGACTAGAATGTCACATTTAGCTGGACAAGGGATTGTCTGTCCAATGCCTTCATGCATAATTTTCGTTGTTAGATAATATTGCCAACAGATAATACAAAAATTATGACCACACTCGAGACCAGCCATTTCATTGATTGGTTTAGTTGAACAACATATAGCACATGTTTGTTCAGTTACAGGTTTCAATGGATTCGTTGTAATTGTTACTGATGGTGAAGGCGAAGGTGACGTCGTTGATAATTGACGACGTGTCGTACGATGTGATGAACTCGATAATTGTGTATGAAAATGAGGAGGTTTCTTAAATGGATTAACAATATGTGCTTGTCGAAATAATTCATCTTGATGATTAGGATCATAGAAACGTTCCATTAGTTTTTCTTTATCCCAACGAAAATGATGCAGTAATAAACGTACGGTTGTTGATGGTAATTTAATAACTTCATTGACTTCTTTAATACATTCTACCATATATTTGACTATATCATCTTGTGATAATACTAAATAAAGATAGTAGATTGAAGAATGAAAGAATGAAAGAAAGTTCAGCAATCAATGTTTGTACTCTGTTTTGTTTCAGGCAAAAACAAGAAGATTTCAAATCTATAGAAGAATTTTCCTTTAGAAAATCTCTACAATTAAAATTTGTTAAAGATTCACACTTACCAACATATTCAAAATTATTATCTTGTGGATGTACAGTCGATGCACTGGTTCCACTCGAATATTTATTTACTGATTGTTCCGATGTTCCTCTTCCTTGTTTTGTTGCCTGTATTGATGATGCTGCTGTTGTTGTATTCGATTGTGATGAATGTACAATGGGTTCATCAATTGGAAAAAAGCCTGTGTCGTCGTCCGATCCTTCGTCGTCATCGTTGTCGTCGTCATCTTCCATTTCACTATCTACATCTATATCAAATTGCTCATCATCTGCCATATTAATACTAATATGAAACAAAGCAAAAATATTCGAATATATTATTATTTAGTTGATATGACAACTGAGAAATTACAATTATCGATAAAAAAAATGCACTCGTACAATGTATCATCTGATATCTACCATTTTCGTGGTTGATTTCTTGAGAGGTACCAATAGAATTTGTTACAATTAAATATAATTTCAAATAAAATTATAATTCTTATTAAAACAATTTCAACAAAAAAATATTCGAAGAAAACAAAAATTTATTATCGATTGAACGACATCTTCAAGATTTTGTATTGGTACATAACGTTCTCCATTCTATGTGATGTATAACTTTTTTTTGTTTGTACAGTTTAATCGATAATAATAAAAAAAGTAGAATTCCTTAACATGTCTTTATCATCGAAAGATATTAATCTCATTTTAAATTTTCTTAACGAAGATACATGCGGTTCATCATTAACATTTGAACAAATCTCAGCTCAATTTCAACATAATATATCTAAGTCTGATTATTTGCGTGTAGGCAATGCTCTTGTTCTTCTATTACAAAATCGTGATCTTATTCCAACACCACAGCAACGTCTCATAATACTTTTCCTATTTAATGATATGTATAAAAGCGAGTTACAATCAATACATATGAATCCATTTGCACCGGTATTTATATCGATACTACAAAATAATAATGGAGAAAATTTATCAACACAAAAACATTTCCATTGGTTTATATCACCTGTAACGCAACATGAACGTTGGTTTGTTAAAACATTAATAAATACTAATAATAATACTAAAGAATTTTTAAAAAAAACGCCCAATCAAATTTTACAAACAGGTTTACCAACAACGAAAGATGATAGTGGAAAAGATGAGCTGAAAGAAAAAATCCAAGAACGTTTACAACAGTTACCTGTTCTTGTTCAATGTCATTTACCGGCTGTCATTGATGATCCAGAAGTTAATTATGTATGTTATTAATCTTTCGAAAGAGATTATTCGTCTTATTTACTTAATTAATACCTTATAAATAAACAGGAGTTCTATTAAATGGAAGGAAAATAGAGGTGTCTTCTTAGTTTAAGATTAGTTTTTTAAGACTTGAACACACAAAATGAACTATTCTTCATGCGTGTCAAAAATTTCTATTCCTACCATATAATTACATGATATTCAAGTGTACTGTAACCGTCTGTTTCAAGCTATTCTCTAAATTTCTACAAAAATGTAATTCAAATCTAGTAGCTATTTTCTTCTCGATTATCTCTATGCAATGATTAGCATCACTAAAATAAGTTGACTAGTCAATCTTTTAATGAACTATTATTATTCTACTTCAATCATTACACATAGCTATTAGAGTTTGAGAGTAAAACTTTGTTTACTAGAATAATATAATGCCAAGCTATTTTCAGAAAACTATCTGCTTATATGAGAGGGAAATTCAACATAAAATCTAACATATTCGTGCAGACGTTTCTTTAAAAGCTGACAATAGGAAATTGTTTCTGTTAATGAAATCTTTTTTTAATAAATATGTGTTCGTTGTTATCATTAAGAAATAAAATCTAAAAGTTCTCAGTTCTTCATCATACATAAGAAACAATTTTCAGACAATCTTCTTTTTCTAATTTTCTAGTATGGATTCGACACACTCATCGGTGGTCCACGGCATCGTTCAAATGATAGTCGGCAAACCATTGAACGCTTATTGTCAAATAATGCAATGGAACAAACCATCCATCCGGAATTTCTTCGTCTTGTTCCCCCATTACATGAATGTACTATAGATGAATTAGTTTGGTTATCGCCTATTGATTACGATCCATCATTATTTACCTGGGATTCGACGCTGTGTATTTCAAATACAATCAACTATGAAATTCGTCAGTTAATGGATAAAGCTTATCAAGGTGCATTAAATTTACAGCAGCAACAAAAATTATTAGATGAACTTGATAACGATCCAAATGTTGTTTATCATATTGGTCTTGTACCATCAAAATTACCAATCTTAGTTGAAAATAGTCCACTAATAAGTATACAATGTTTATTGAAATTAATTGCATCAAATCAAATGACTGAATATTTATCATCATTACTCAATATGAATATGAGCTTGCATTCTATGGAAGTTGTTAATCGTTTGTCAACGTCAATGGAATTACCACAAGAATTTCTTCATTTATATATATCAACATGTATAAAAACCTGCGAAGAAACCAAAGATAAATATTTACAAAATCGTTTCGTACGTCTTGTTAGCGTTTTTATTCAATCGTTAATACGTAATAAAGTGATTGACATAAGAGATCTTTTCTTGGATATTCAAGGTTTTTGTATTAATTTTCGTCACATAAAAGAAGCAGGAGCACTATTTCAACTTGTTAAATCATACGAATTACGAAATAATAATGATAATAATAATAATGATACGACAGCAACGACGATGATCTCAACACCATTGACAGCCAATGATGAATGACATATGTATATAGATATTATTTTTTTTCCTCCTATTTATCATCTGTTCGATATAGTCCAATGTTGTGGATGTTGTTTGTTATGTTAGCAAAAGTTCATCTTTTTCTTTTCATTTCTTTTCTTTTTTTGATATACATATATATGCTACAGTGATATCAAGTGATTGTTAACTAGTTACATTGTTTCTAATTTTAGATTTTCTTTTAAGTTTGATTATTGAGAATGTTCATGTCATTATTTATGTATATACAAACATTAATATAGGTAAGTTTAGTTTAGTCTATTTAATGAGAATATAGTTATTTCTAGTAGATTGAATCGTTTGAATGAAACCATTGAGGAAGTTTTACATGAAATTTCATCATATCAAAAATATTTTACAAATAGTAAAATATTTTATCGAGTTGAGAGACGTGTAATAAAATTTTGAATTTCTGAATTCAATTCACGAACGAATCTAATAGTTGTTAATTATAAATCGGTCATTTTAAAAACTTAAATAAACATATCATTACGCCTATTGTCTAGACGATGTCACTTACCGATATATGTATATACAAATGACGAATGAAATGTATGATATTTTAGGAGAGCGATCACTGTTTTATTTCGAATACACACACATGTTAGGATAACTACAAATTCTCATAAAAAACTGATTTTGAACTTGTCTTTATGATACTGTCAATAATATCGACTGAATTGAATTAATGATTTATATCCGACGATATAAATAATTTCGTTTTTTCGCTTAATCATTAAAATGTACTTGCGACATACATAATATCATATTGACAAAAAAGGTACTAAAATTAAAATGTCCTATATTGTTTTTGTTCCCGAAAAAATAACCAGGTCGAGTATAATAGAGAAAATTATTAAATTTTGAATAATAAAGTTTCTTAAATTATTTTTCTTTTTAGTTTCTATGAATAAAACAACCAGGTGTAACCCTAATCTGATTGAAATTCAATGCTTATAGAAAATGACCTTGAACTTAAAACATTGAAAACAAAAGCTTGTTTCTTATCAATTAATTTAACTCCAGTACCTTAATTTTTATTTCGACGGATTTAATCTGTTTCAGATTTTAATAAATGGAAAAAAATTAACGGCAATGGAACGACGAAACGTTGTATTCAGTGTTGTGCAAGATAGGTATGCTTCTTTTTTTTTTTGAACGATTATCTGATAGCTTTAATATAAAAGAAGTAAAAACGTAACTCTTTTCTTGACTCATTTTTAAATATAGAATATAATTATTTGTATAAAAACGATTGAGAATGTAGATAGAGTACATTTATTTTCTGATTCATGATATTTCTATACAGTCTTTTTCACGTTACTGCACAAGTTTGATTATTATTTAAGAAAGATTTTTTTTTCTCATATTTAATATGAATCATAGAGCAAACATGACAATAACGCCCCTACATATTCACGTATAAGATCTGACGCAGATTTTGTCATCAAGTTTTGTTTGTCCTGTGTTTTTTTATGATGCGTGTGCGTCATTAATCATCATCTACAGCAACTAGGAAAAGAACGTGTAACGTAAAAATGAGACGAATAGAAAAATTCATGCGTCATCGTCCTCCAAACGTATTTTTCTCCTTCGTTCCTTTTTTGCGCTTCCTCGGCAGCTGAGTGAGAGAACAATCAGGGGCGCAAAGACGAAGCAATTGCAAAAACGATTGATGAGTATGCGGCATGTGTGTGTGTGTGTGTGTGTGTGTGTGTGTTGTTAAGGGAGTATAGACTATATGCACAACTATAACTCTATTTAGCGATTTTCTGATTAAAGTACTTTGCGTTCTGATGATGCGACGCTGATTCAACGGGCGGTAAGCAGACTGACTAATGTCAGTACCTCGTGCGATGCAAAACTCTCTTTTTTCTTCTTCTGTTTGATCTTCCTCTACATAACTTTGAACGAGATTTTTTTCCATGTACGTCTTCAATCTGCAAATCTTGCTTTCATTCCACCATCTGGTACTTTCTCAGAAGAGAAATAAAAAAAATCAATATCATATTTCAATTACTATCATGTTTTTATTTATTTATTAATTTATTCTTTCTTACTTTCGTTACGTAATTCAGATCGAAGACACAAACATTTACACCGACTCTTTTTAAAATGTCAACACAACAACAAACCGCAGAAAAGAGTGTTCAAACACAAGATCTATCGGGTTCCCCAACAGTACTAGTTTCAAATAATTCCATCACACATATTCATACTGAAAATACAGCTGCTGAAGTTGCAAACACTCTTGTTTCAATGGCTACTGGACGACAGAGAGCAACAACAACTGTCAAACAATTAGTACGTAACAAAAAAAAAGCAAATTCCTAATATTTTTATTATAAAATTCATTTTTCTCTTTTGTCTTCTAAAGAATGTCATTAGTGTTCCAAGTCCCACAGCTTTACCAATATTAGCATTGGCCGATTATACAACACCTCGTGGTGTACCAACAGCAATGTCTTTGGCAAATCAAGCTAAACTTACTCCAACGAAGCATGATGAAATGTTAGTTGGTGATGAAGATGACGATGATGATACATCAATGTCAACCGACGAATATAATCAATCACAAAATGATTCGAAACCTCGCACGAAATCAACACGAGGTAAATCAAATAAATCGATTTCAACATCAAAAAAACATAGGCAACAAACAGTTGAACCAATACAATATGGTCCAATTGTGGTTAAACCTAGAAAAAGTATTGCGCCCACACTTGCCAATGGACGAAAAAGTAAAGATGAACCAGTTAGTAGAATTCAATTTTCTATTTCTCGATAAGAAATTTAGAAAAAAATGAAAATTTTACTTTTCTCTCTTATAGCTTCCACCTGATGAAGACGTAAAACGTAGACAACGTCGAGATAGAAACAAACAAGCTGCTGCTAAATGCCGACGAAAACGAAATGACCTCCGCGAAGAATTAGAAAAGGTGATTTGTTTCGAATAAAAATAATTCGTATGTCATTTTTCAAATGATTATTTATTCATTATAGGTTGAAGAACAATTATTGGAACAACAAAAATCTCTTGAACATACTGTTCAAACATTAAATGATCAAAAAAACCAATTAGAAATATTATTACATCGTCATCCGTGCACGAAAAAAGTACGCTTACCCATGGCAACCACATCAACACCTATGCATACTCTAAACATTACAAAATCCGATATAAAAACAATTTCAACAACAACATTATTAGATTCAAACAATAATAGTGGTAACAGTAAGCGTGTTACTATTAATTTTACAAATGCTCAAGATTTAATCGCTATTGCTCCGTTGACACGAATAACACCTACATTAACAACAGATGGTTCATCCTCATCAAATATGCCTATGATCACAATTCATATTATTCCAGAAGTGGCACAAGCATTACTCGGCTCAACATCAGTCGATAAAGTTAAACTAGCTGAATTAATTCAACAAGCTAGTGCCAATAATGCATCTTCAACAACAATATCAGATTCAACAGCCACAAATACGCCTATGAACAGTACAAGTTGATTCGTTCACACATTATTTATGCATATATATATATATATATATAGATAGATATAAATATATAAATATAGATTGATACGTTTTTGTTTTCTTGAGTCCATTTAATTTGGAATAGAGAGAGAAAAAAAAGAATACTATGTATTTGGATTACGATCAATATGATTGTCATGGAACATTCTCTTCCAAGTTAAAAAAAACAAAAGAAACATTTGTTCATATATAAAAGTTCGATGATTATTCTCTTTTTTGTTTGTTGCAAAGAAAAGATGTTTGTGTTCTTCGTATCTTGTCTCTATTGTTTTTCTTTTTCGTTCGTTTGTTGTGGATGTGTGTGTCTGTATGTATTCGTTCCATGTGTATTTTCGAACTCGATTAGTACTTAAGAAAAAAAAACATTTTTTCACAAGGAAAAAAAGAAATCTCTTTGTTTTACAGGATACAATTTAAAAAAAACTCGTAAAACCACAGAGAAGATAAATGGTGAACATAGATGCTTTTGTTTTTTGCTTTAGAAATCAATTCCCCCCCTGTTGGATAAATATGGCAACAGCGGAAATCAATGCAAACAACAAGTACGTGTAATTGAGAAATAAAACCGATCGGTTAAAAACACGAAATGAAAAAAAAAACTCAGCGTTGTACACACATCATTTGACATAAAACATTTAAAAAGGGATTTTGCATGAATTTCAAATGTGATAGAATTCGCGATGAGAAAAAAAGTATCTATGGTAGGAAATCAAGACTGATATGAAGATGATTTAAAGAGAGATTTTCGAGATGGTTCGATGGGTATCAACATTAAAAGTAGTTCTACTTCAATGCGCATTCTATACTATATAATTACTTTATTGCAGGAAAATACGATGTACGTAGCAAATGAAATAGATTGAAACATTGCTATTTGAACCGGAAATGTATCGCGAATAAAATTCACTCTGACTTTTGAATGATTACGTTGGTCAGGTTTTTAGCGCAAACTTCTCTCTCAGATGTTTTCGATGCTAATTACATCTTTGAAAATATTTAGTCAAAATAGGTTATGTAGGAACATCTTTGTGACATACGATCCTATTGAAAACAAAAACTAGACGCTACCAGTCGACTTCAATTAGTCAAATATCTTAAATTCATATTCGATCGATTGATTTCAATGATTTTGATAAAACAAAAAAACGTTTTCCCTACAGACTATTAAGATTGACGTTCATAGTTGATTGTAGCATTTATTTCAGAAATGTTTGATTGACATCTCGAGTGACAACAGACCAAATTGGTTATAGCAGAATTTTCGATATGACTCATAACAAGAAGGACTCGATTTGCGTTACATGTTGACATCGGCAATAGTAGTATGATTGATTTTGCACGTGATTTTACTTACTTTTTTTCTTTCAGCTCGTCTAATTCTGTCCCATCGACTGATAATGTGGACTTTGGCCGTAATACAATGTGCCATTTTTTATCATCCTTTTTTCGAAGTCTTACTCGAGTAACCGATGTTCAACAAGAAAAATTTTTCAATTCAATCAATCAAATTGTTATCAATACACCGAGTGTATTCGTTACAGATGCTGATAAACAACAGACACTTGAAGATATTCGAATAACAAATTCTTATTGTATAATTTTGTCGAAATTCTCTTTGTTTGTTAATATTGTTGTATGTTTAAATTTAGATTTCGACGTTTATATAGTCTCATTACTTGTTTGGACACTATCATCAAAAAAATTCACTTCAATACAGGAAAATACGATTGCTGTACTGGCGAATCTCTATGGTGAATTATCACTACGTTGGCCTGTTCTCTTTCGAATATTTACCAATGAACTGATCGATACTCTAAATGGTTTGTTTATCGGATTTTTTTCTTTTCAAATAAATTTAATTAAAAAAATAGATACAATCAAATATGATATTGAATTTATCGAAGAAGAAATTCATCAACCGAAACAACTTCATCGTTTTCTTGTACCTGAGCAAGTTGCTTCATCATTTTCAACAAATGTTACCATAGAACGATGTGTTATTGAATTTAACTGTTCCGATGATATTAGTAGCTTTCAAATAAATCTTATGTAAATAATATTTCATAGAGAGAAATTTGATTAACTAAATACTTTCTATTTAACAGTGCAGTACTTCGACATTTGTCGAGTACATTGTCGACATTACTTGATCGGCAAACAATTTCGACTTTAATTGGAACATTATGTGAATTGTTACGTACTGCTGATATACATGTGAAATCGGTTTGTCTATGAAATTCAACTATTCTCACTTTAAACAAATAATGTTTTCATTTTTTTTTCATATAGGCCACATTTTCATTTTTTTCAAATTTTATTCAAAATCGTTCATTGGGATTATTGATTGGTGATTTAAAACCCTATGTTCATTTTTCAAGCTCAGATATTCTTTTATCAATTATGAATTTTATTCATACAGAACCAAAGTAAATTTCCTTGTTTCTTTTTCGAATCAGATTTCTATTGTCGCCCTATTTTCTAGACATGCATGAAACAATAGCTAGTCTTGAGAAATATAAATGCATGTTCGTCCTTATCCGAGAAAGAAGCTAATAGTCGTAGGCGTGCTTTAGAGTTAAATTGCAGTTCGAATGTTTCCGATCATTGACCTTGTAATAGTGCCTCGGAAGCCTTTCGAATTTCAGAGAATCTATTCCCTAGAATGTAAAACTATCATTTTGATGAGTAAATAAAAAAATTGGAACGGAATCAGTAATTTTGAAGTTTTGATAAAATTTTTCCCTATCAATCCAAAATGATTTATTGTGAAACTGTACATTTTTTTTCTACTGCACCATTGCCTGAAAACTCCTGAAAAACTATGTTTTTTTCCATTTTAGACATTCTGTTCAGTTGGAAAATGATTTTTCTCATTTTCTTAAAACCGTATGTCAAAATCACGATGAAGCAATCGTGTTTTTTGCTGAACATATTGGCTTTGTTATACCTCGTTTAAAAGATTTACTCATTCATGTCAGTATAGCAAGTAAAGCAGATGTTGAATTTCACATGAATAATAGGCCATTAAGATATTTTGGTGAAGTTCAAACAGAAATTTATCTAGAACAATTTTGTATATGGTTATCAATTTTATTTGAATGTGGACAACAAGATATTGGCACTAGCTCATTATTAGTTATACATGCATTTGAAATAGTTGAACATTTATTGGCAAACATTGATGAATGTCTATTAGCAAAAGTAAACATTCCTTGGATTTTTTTCATTTCTTGATTTAATTATTATTATTGTTTTTTTTTTAGTATTTGAATCATGCATTAGGAAAAGTTATTATTTGGTTGATACAAGAAAAAAGTCGAAATTCGCAAGTACCATTTCGGTATGTTCAAAAATAAAATTTAGTAGCCCTATGAGGAATACACGTTTTTCAACAGTTTGAAGTATCCATAAGAAGAGCCTTACAAATTCGGATACATGTCCTAGCTGATATTATTTGTAATTTCCTCTCACGAAGATCGGTCGTCGATGCGTGAATGCGTACTTTGAATATTAAAAAAATGTTTTAGCTCTGAAATTGAATAATTAAAAACTATCTTATGTTTTATCATTTAAATTAGTATACGACGAATACGATTGTTAAAAACTATATGGCAACATTTGAAAATGGCACTTGAAAAAAGTGCATTCAATAATGAAGAGGTTTGATTTGTTTTTCTTTTGTTCTATAATAATCTAAGGAATTTATTGAATTAAAATAGGATGCTTTGCAACGTATTTTTAATGTTTATTTTTTAATAACGTCTGTTTGCCAAGCATATATCGGATGTCAAGTACGTCAGATTAAATTAGGATCCATAGAAGAAAATGATTTTTATTTATCTTGGTTAACTATCGATGAAATCAGTTCGATTTATGGTTATCTCGTCAGTACACTGGTTTATCTTGTTAATAGTGTTACTGTTGGATTATTTTCTATTGCTTATGAATACGTTTTAGCTACAATAGTTGCAACATCAATTTATATCTCTGGTATGTATTTCTATGCAGGAGAATAATATGAATGATTATGAGAGAATATTTGAAGAACAGAGAGCCCGTTGTATTCGTGAGAATTTTCAGTAAATGCTGCATATTGGGGTAACTAAATTTTCGTAGATTTTAAAAATGTGAACTTCTGCGTTCAAATACTTTTAATGTAAAATATGATTGTCGAATATCAGCAACATCTCCTTTCCATTTATGTGTTCTTGAAAGAAACGTGATTTCAAATTTCTGACCTTTGCTTGTATAAAATTCGATCAGGACTCAAGCAGTTCAATACACCTACTTCAGTGCTGATTTGACCTAAAAGTGATTGAAATTCACTAGAATTCTTCATATGTTGACGACGTAAGTTCAAAAATTAGGTATGTTGCTTCGATCTGCAGAGACTCGTCGAAATCTTTATCGAAAATATGTATGATCGATTCTCATATTCGTTCCCGTTCACGTTTTTAATGCCGAAAATCTTAGGTCAATAGTTACTTGCATTCGCTTTATTTTGGCATTGCTTACAATAAATAAAATTTGAATCTGTTTAGATGAGTTAGATATACGTTTACGTGAAGATACACTATCGATATTATGTCTCTCTTGGTTGTCGTCTCTTACTGACTGGCACGATTTTCAACCGACAACAAACACATGTAAAATAACTAAACAGCTTGCTCAAACGTTTCAATCGAAATTCAATCAACATGATCGATTAATATCTTTAAAATGTTTAGCATTATTTGATGCACAATTTTATCCTAGACTTCGCCTTCATATATTTTCTTCGTGCCTTAATGACAAGGATACGAATACACAATTAATGGCACTCAAAGTATTACCATTCATGCAATATAATTTACAAACAACATCGTTTCTGCCAACATTTTATACGAAATACTGTTCTAAAGATATTGATGATCGATTTAAACCGATAGTGATGAATGTTTGGCGTATGCATCGATGTTTATTTGATATTAATGCAAATACTGTTAAAATTAAAGTAATGCCAACAGAAACGTGTAGCATGAAACTCCGAGTTACATCAGTCATGCGAGTGCTTAAACATACGAAAATAGTCACATAGAAATTGTTGTACACTATTTATTTTCAGGCATATTTCTTCTTATGTAATCCTTCGGAAATACATTAAATGCGTCATGAATAGATTAGAATGAACTGTTATTAATGTATGACGATCACTGCAATCGATAGTCTTTGATAACATTCAGGAAATCAAGAATTTCAAAACATTACTTTTCCCACATCCACATGAGAAACCAATTGCTAGAGTTATGAATGTTTTACTTGCATAGATTTAGTGGAGCATTCATCTAGAATTCAATATTCTTTAGATTCACAATCATTTTAATCAATCAATTATCGATTCATTCGAACTTCTTTGTACATCATGTTCATCACTCGAAAACAATGTTTACATTCGTAGTCGATCATCAACAACTTGTACGAATTCAACATCATTTTCTCTATCAAATATACTTCCCATATTTTATTTATTTACTCAAACATCAATTCCATGTAATTATGTTGGTCTCGTTGAATTTTTTCAAACGTTCGATTCTCATCCATCGTTTATTCGCCCTGCCAATGATCATGATGAAAATTTTCTTCAATTGAAACATCTATTTAATACTTATCTCAATCAAAATAATCAAGAACGCCTATGTCTATTGTCTATCATGCCATATCTATTTAAGACCATTTTAATTTCTCATAATCGGCAATGGGAAAATTCAGTCAATGATAATCTTGATCAATTTCTATTCGATACATTAACACAATTAAATAACGATGCTATTCGACAAACAACAAATCATCACGATGATGATTACAGTCGTTTAATACATCTATGCGGTTTAATTGCTCGTCGTACATGCAACGAAGATATATTTGTTTTTGTTCTATTTATTTTAATCAATGGTTTAGCAACATCATTTCAACATACATCACAAATCGAATTAATGAACATAGCCAAAGATGAATATTTACAAAATCACAATAATAATATTAAATTAACTAAAAATAAAAATCTTGTAACGATGAATGAAAAAATTGATTTAACATCTATTGTACAACAACATACAGATAGTTTATATCGTCTTATAGCACAATCATTATTACTGAATTCTGAACAACCATCGGATATTTGTCTACGTCATTTGCATTTATTATTTAGTATGATGCAACAAAATGGAAGTTCGTTTAATACATATTTAAAACGTATTCTACCTGATTTATTACCGTGGATTGTCGAGGAACGTTCATTAAATGCAAGTCGAGTTGTGCAACATATTCGAACAGCTGTAAAAATGTCGAAGAAAAAAGTTATTTTCGATGCATTTCCAGCTATTTATTCACATGTATGGAGACATGTACGACTGGAAAATAGTCAAAATCCCAATGGAGATTATGCGATTAGTCGTGTTTATGAAGTTAATGAATTTATTGAACAAGAAGCTGGTGCTGATTTAGCTGCTGTTTTTCGTTTTGGTGGCCCACCTATATTTAGTAAATTGTTACTTTACATTAGTACACATCCGGAACATGTTATGAAAGGTTTACAGATGGCTGTCGGTATATTAGATGGAATATTGTTGACAGTAGAAAAAGATTATTCAAATGTTGTCAAAGTAGAACATGTTAATAAGGCATTGCAATCGAAATTATTAGGAATTTTATGTGATTTTGAAACCGAATTATTATCGAATAGTACACCGTTACATTCGAAAAAACGAGTACTATTAAGTTTAACAGAAGTATTGAAAATTATGGGTAAGTCATAGTCCGTGAAAAATAGCTTTAACACTTGACAGAGAGAGACTCGTTAAATTTTTGGACCCATAAATAGAACTGAATGTTAAAGAAAACAAGTCTATTAGTCTCATCGAAAGCTTTGATATCGATGAATCGAATAATTTTCATCAATAGATTACAAGAGAAAAGAAGAATAGACTGGCATTTCGGGTAACTTATGTTTTGAAATTAACGTAGATACAATAACTTAAAGTCTACCCTGCAATTATGAGTAACTCCAGCCAAGAACAATCTAATTTTAAGCTCTTATACTCCCTGAACGTATGAGTCATGATCAGTTGGATTGACATTTTCATAGGAAAATACCTTTCCACTATCGCACAAAATACAAAAATTGAACCTTCTGGATAGGTCAAAATTTACTCAATGTTTTGACTTGTTTTTCTGTCTTCCCTAGAACCATCTCAAATCGTTGCAACACGTGTAAAACTTCTTCGGTCGCTTCGTCTCGCTCTTCAATGTTCGTCTGAATTAAGTTTAATAGTATTTAATCTTTGGAAACAATTCATTCACCATCTCAGTACGAATGTTGACATTCTTTCGTCAATGATGTTACAACTGATTGCATCATTATTACCATTTCATGAAATTAATTTTGAACATTTTGAAGAACTAGTACTCCTTATGTTGAGTAATATTTCAAATAGTCAAATAGCTGCTATCGCTGACGATTTATTGCTTATTCCACAATTAAATCAAATGGACAACATTCGAACTAAGTTAAATAAATGTAAAAAACTGCATACAACAGAAGTTACTGATAATCAAACCAAAGTTAAAAACGATGAACGTACATTATTAGAAAATAAATTTCAACGTCTTATCACACTGCTAAACTTTGACATGGTCGATATACGTTTACATGCATTAAATAGCTTAGAAAATCTATTAAAAACTAATCGTCCATATTTGTTACAGATGTGTTTATCACGTGATACCGTTCCGCCAATAATAACTCGTCTTATATTAACATTGCTTGAACGGTGTAATGATACAAATCAGAATATACGTTTTATTGCGATTAATTCTCTTGGAGAAATTGGAGCTATTGATCCTGGACGAATAGAATTTCGTAAATTGTATTCGAAAATAGCAACATCAACATCATTAATTAATCGTTTATTATCGAATTCGAATTCCGAAATTAATACTGATGATTTAAAACGTTGCTATTTTAAGTTATATTCACAAGAATTTGCATTAGAATTATTCGCTGAATTAACACGAGCTTTTCTTGCTGCTGATCAAGTACGACAACAAGATACAATATCCTATGCAATACAAGAATGTTTGAAATTTTATAATTTAAATCTATCGGATGATAATGAAAAAGTTAAAGTTAATCAAGAATTATGGGCAAAATTAAATCAAGAACAACAAGATTTATTTAAACCGTTACGTACATCAAAGTATGTTTTAACCGATGAAACAAATTTAAAGACGAGTCGATCACAAGAAGCAATTTTAAAACAGTTAACTGTAAAAACATACGAACAATGGTTAACACAATATGTACCTTATTTAATTCAACATTTACCAAATAATAATTATTATCATTTATTTCATTCTTGTTTATTTGCTGTTCGATTTAATAGGTCAGTTTAAGCAGATACTAATTACAAAAGTGTCAAACTCAACATTGTATCAATTCGTTGATTGGATCGAAAAATTTTAAAAACAAAACTTAAGAGTTTTGCAGTTTTATTTGAGCGAAATTTTTATATGGAATTGGTATCGATGTATACCGTCATTGAGATAGTTAACGTCAATGTTTAAAATGCAGAATCTCTGCATTTTGTTACACGATGAAATTTCATATCATAACAGTGTTGAAGAAAATGGGATACAACAAATTCGCGCTTCTGACACAGTCGTCGGGGCACCACAATTATTTTCTCTGCTAATATAGAAATGACTTCCGTATTCCATTTTTTTTGTAGATGATGAATAAATGTACCTCAAAGTGTCTCGCACGATTAGCAATGCAAATTATATTGGGTTCTATACAGGGGTTCTGCTGAGCAATTTTCTCTCTGATTTTTGAATTACATAAAGAAAATTCTTTATTTATAATTCGTATTTGAATATGTAACAATTTAAAATGGTCATTACAAAGTTTCCTTTTCTTTTTTTTTAATAGCTCTATTGGCTCATTTTTATTGCCCTATGTAATACTTCATTTAATTGGTGAAAATCTTGGTCAAGATGTATTAGATAGAGAAATTAAAGCATTAATTTTCTATAGTAATCAATATGACACCAATGAAATAAATCCGTCGTCTGATGTTCTCCATCAAATTGGTCAAAGCATATTTACGTTAATCGATTTCCTTCTTCTATTCTCATCATTAAACAATATAGATCCAAATGAACAAGCGAAACAAGTAAATCAACGTAAACGACAGCCTGCACAGCTTGCACAGCAACAGCAAGTTCCTCAGCAATTAAATCCTGACCCATTAAATATTCATGATGGTACTTGGAATAATTTAGGCATAACACGAATACGTGACTATATCCGTTTGCTACATACTGATCTTTCACTGGCTCGTATTGCATTCAAATATGATCATTATACACGTGCCTATCGCCATTTTGAAATGTATTCATCAATTGAACAGCAAATCAATATTACACACAATAGTGAATTTCTTTTAAAATTATTTCATCGTTTAAATGATCAAGATTCTGCTTATGGTATAATCGCTATACGCGATATGAAGCCAAAACAATCCGATCATACGCGAACAGATATGTACGAAGAAATTTTATCCTATGAATTAACTGGACAAATTGATGAAGCTATTGTTGCATATGAAAACGTCCTCGAAATGAACGAATTAAATCAAGCAAATCTACATTTATATTTAGGTTATTTAAATAATTTATTAACTCAACAACAATTTCAACATACAATTGATCAAGCAACTGGCATTATTGTTCAATATCCAACATGGACGAATATGTTAAATCCTTTACGTATTGAAGCGGCATGGAAATTATCAAAATGGAATTTATTAGAAAAATTCTGTTCTCATCAAAAAGAAAATATTGATTTAAGTCACAATGAACAACGAAATGAAAGTTCAAAAATGAATATTTTACATGATTTAAATGTTTCAAAACAATTCGAAGAATACGTCGGCAAAATTTTATGTCAAGCCAAAAAACAAAACCGAGAAGAATTCTATTCTGAATTTCGTCTAGCATTAAATTCATTAATGGGACCCATATCAGCAGCTAGTATGGAAGTTGGCTCATATCAACGTGCATACGATTATCTAGCTAAATTACATCTCCTCAAAGATCTTGAATATTATATTGTAAAAAATATCTTTCACAACGATCATTCGATTATGATTATTGATAATGATAGTATTGATGATGTATGGTCACAACGACACGCTTTATTACCACCAAATAGTAAATTTATTGAGCCATCATTAGCATTACGACGGACTCTTCTTCTGTTGGATGATATCGATCATAGTAAACAGCATGCATTAGAAATTGGTGAATGCTGGCTACATAGTGCTCGTATAGCACGTGCACAAAATAATTCATTGGCAGCTATTGGATCTTTAATGAAAGCAAATCAATCACATCCAATTGAAGTAGCAATTGAACGTGCACAATGGATGTGGGATAAAGGAGAAAAAGATCGAGCTATTATGAGTTTAAAACAGAAGAAAATTGAATTACTGGAATCAAAGACAATCAATGAAGGAAATCTTAATGAAAATCGATTACAAGGTTCGATTTTAAAGTTCGATGACGCAGACTTCTCTTGTGAAATATTTTGCACTGTTATTCATAATTCAATCTAAGAATTTTGATGCCACTTTTGTTTATAGAGGTCCAATGCTTCCTTCTATGCCGTGGTTTTAAAAGCAATTCTGTTTTGTTTTGGAGATAATTTGATGCTTAACGTCATAAATGTCGAATCTTCACTTTGAACTAAAATAGTCAGTTCTAGTTATTTACTAAACGAGCCCTTCGCCAAATGATGCTTAAGAAATCAATATATTCCTATTCTCTTAATTCTACGCTAGTTTGAACATCATCTTCAAGAAATTAGAATGTGATTTTTCTCTTTGTTTTCAGTTTCAGCTGATTTGAAAGCACAAGTATGGTTATTATTAGCTCGTTATAGTGAACAAAATTCTCCTCATGAAGCTGTTTTTGAAATGTATAAACAATCTCAAGAAGCAGCGCCACATTGGGAAGAAACACATTTTTATTTAGCACAATTTTACGATACATTACTTTCATCGTGTATCGAATCTGATCCAACATCATCAAATTCTAATTCAACAACAACAACAAATAATTTTCTATCGTCTACAGGACTTTCGTTAGAAAATAAATTACGTATGATGGAATATATTCGTTTAGCTGTCAATACCTATTGTCGTTCACTGAAATATGGCTGTGATTTTATTTATCAATCATTAACACGTTTATTAACGATGTGGCTTGATTTTGCCTCTGATCTTGCACCGTTCATTAAACCTGTTCCAGCACCAACAGCAACCACACGCAAGCAACAACCATCAACAGCTCCAACAACTAATTTACCTGATGCTGCACAAATTAAACAACATGGCCATGCAAAATTGTCTGAAATCACTCGTGAAGTTTCATCATGGACGACACGTATACCACCTTATCTATTTCTAGCTGCTTTTCCCTATATGGTTTCACGTATATGTCATAGTGAAGATATGACATCGAAAGCTTTAAATGCAATAATAACACAAGTATTTGCTGCTTTTCCTCAACAAACATTATGGATGATGATTAATTTGTATGGTTCATCGAATAGTATGCGACGTGATCGTTGTATTGCTATTTGGAATGAAGCTTCAAATATTGAGCCTGGCTTACATGATTTTGTCGTTGAAGCCACAATACTCATCAAACAACTTGATACATTATGTATGCATGCTGTTGCCTATGGACAAAATAAGATAAGTTTATCCGCACATTTTAAATCGTTCAAACGTTACTATGCTAATCAATCAGCATGTCCTATACTAATACCAATTCAATCACAAATGCAAGTTTGTTTACCACCACCACCAGTAAGATTTTCTCTATCGACAACATCAGCACACCTTCAACAACAAACAAACAATGATCTTCCTACAGGATCAACAGTGAAATTGTCAGCTATGGTAAATAAACAAGGTGCATTAGGAAGAACAGCGAATAAAAAAGCTGCACAAGCTGGATTAACAACAACGGGAATCAATAAAATGCCACCAAAAAATTATTACGATGCACGACATCAACCATTTCCTGATGCTGTTGTCACCATACATAGTAAGTTGATATTGATCAACTTTTTTTCATTATCTTTGAACACGTTTTTCGAAGGTTTCGAAGATACGATTGACGTATTATCATCATTACAAAGACCAAAAAAAATTGTTATACGTGGTAGTGATGGACAATTATATCCATTTCTATGTAAATCTCAAGATGATCTTCGTGTTGATTCACGTTGCCTAGATTTTTGTCATTTATTTAATAAATGTTTAAAAAAGAATAGTGAAACACGTCGTCGTCAATTGAATATTCGTACCTATGCTGTTTATCCAATAAATGAACGTTGTGGATTAATTGAATGGCTACCTAATTTATGTACATTTCGTTCATTAGTAACAAAATTCTATCGTCAACGTAGTTCAAATTTTTCGGAAGTATCCAATCGAGAAATAAAAGTTTATGGAAATAGTAAAGATAAATCAAAAGAAGCTCGTTTCA
Organism: Rotaria socialis; assembly: GCA_905331475.1. Classification (NCBI taxonomy): domain Eukaryota; kingdom Metazoa; phylum Rotifera; class Eurotatoria; order Philodinida; family Philodinidae; genus Rotaria; species Rotaria socialis. Next base: position 85,686 of record CAJNYU010001987.1, on the reverse strand, counting down.
ATGTAAGTCATCTATATAGAATCATAGACATATGCTCTATGACTGCATATAAAATTTAGAATTTGTAGACGAGACAGAATATCTCGCTATCAGCGAATTTCAAATAGTAATCAACGGAAACAGGAAAACTCGTGATCTTTAAAACTATAAAATGACACACACACAAAAAAGCTCTCTATTGTAAAAATAAATTTTAATTGCTTTATTTTCTCTAAAAACCAATAGGATTTCGTCAAACTGTTAGCTTTTCATCAACCAGCTGTATTTCATCAATATTTTTTTGCTGCCTATCCTGATCCGAATCGTTGGTATATAAGTCGAATGAATTTCGTTCGTTCAACGGCTGTTATGTCAATGATTGGTTATATAATGGGTTTAGGTGATCGACATTGTGAAAATATTCTCATTGATACATGTACAGGTGAAACCGTTCACGTTGATTTCAATTGTTTATTTAATAAAGGTAAAAATAATTCAAAACCGAAATTCTCAGTTTACATCTGTTTTTATATTAGGATTAACATTTGAAATACCGGAAAAGGTTCCGTTTCGTTTAACACATAATGTTGTTGATGGTATGGGTACTTTAGGTGTCGAAGGTGTATTTCGTAAAACATGTGAAATTATTTTACATTTAATACGAGATGAACGTGAATTACTTGTATCAGTATTGAAAACATTTATCTATGATCCATTAGTCGAATGGAAATCAGCAACACGAGAAGAAGTTGCGAATATGAAAAAACAACAAATTGAAGGTGGAGAAGTTGTGAATATGAAGGTAGGTGAAAGATCTGTGTCAAATTTTTTTTTTGTATTGCAGAATTTATTTCAATAGGCCCAAACACATGTGAGAAATATATTAGAACGTGTACGAGGCTATTGTACAGATGAATTAACAGGAAAACGTGTTGTATTACCATTATCAGTTGAAGGACAGGTTGATCATTTGATTCAAGTATGTTAAGTTACTTCAAGCTGTGATCTTTTTTCTTATTTGATCTTGTTTTTTAGCAAGCAACAAGCAATGAATTATTATGTCAGATGTTCATCGGTTGGGCGGCTTATTTGTGATAATAAACATTTTCTTTATCTGTCAGATATTTCACACATATATATATATATATATATATTCTTGATTTCTCAGTATTTTTTTTCTCTATTTCGCTTTGATAGTAACTTAGCTTAATACAACAGATCGTTATTCACATTAAACAAATGCGTTTCTTACTAACGTTTACTTTTCATGATATTCATTTTCTTTGTTATCGTTTTCGGATAGCAATTGATGATTTATTGATAAACGTACTAATTCATTTTCACATCTATCAATCGTCAAAGTAATTTTTCAACACTTGAACATTATCGAATTTAAATGTTGATCGTTACAAATGACTGCACAATATGGCTCGTCAATATTATATACATACAGACATGCGTCTACTAAATATCTATTATTGATCATACACGCATGAAAAATAAATATTCATTGGGCTCTCCTTTTCACTCCAGCTGATAGCAGCTGTTTTTTTCACATCAAAAGAAAATACAATCGTCCTATTGCTTTCTATGGTTTGTTTTAGTTCTTTGTCACAAAAGAACTTTTTCGTTGCAATTGAGATCTCGATTTGTACTATCATAGATCCATGAAAGAAGAAGTTTGTGCCTCAACTGAATGAACCCATATGTGAGATATGTACATTCTATTATGAATTGATTTATAATAGGATGATTGATAGATTTTTTTCACCAACGGAATTCTTGTTTTTTTTCCATATGGGCTGAATGATAACATATGGTTCATCTGATAAAACTTCTAATGTATGAATGAATGAATGAATGAATGAATGAAAAGGAAAAAGAAAGACATTAGTTTTTAATCTCTATGCGTGCATTATGAAACGCTTATTTATTCTTTCTATATAATTTTTGTTCGATAAAAGGGGAGAGAGAGAGAGAGAGAGAGAGGGAGGCAAGGAGAAAGAGAACGATAAGAAGAAAAAAAAGAAGACTAGGTTTATTATTTTATAATATTCATTAAGTAGGTGAAACGAGCTTTGTTCAGTCAGTACTTATATCAACGAAATCTATCTTTGTTAGCAATGGTTGATATTAAAACAACTGAATATGAACTTAGCTCGAATCTTTACTAGTACAATTGTTCCTTTCATTCATTAACAACATGTTTCGATCATCAATTTTTAAATTTGCTATTATCCTTATTTTTATGACATCACTTATAAATGCAAAGAATACAAATAATCGCCGACTCAAAGTGTTAGAAATACGCCAGCCAACTAGTATTAAAATGTGTGGTCTAGCTTTGATTCATTTGCTGGATACGGTATGTACTAGAGCTGAACAAATATTAGTTCGAAATAGAATAACAACTACATTATCATCACCTACGAAAAGACCAAGAAAAACGCAAGATAATCTTTATTCATATGCAACTTCGATTATTGACAATACGCGTAAGTTAATAGCACATTTTGCGAAAAAAACATGAAGGTTTTTTCTGGATTTCTTTTAGAATTTAATGATACATTGATTTATGATTGTTGTCTTCAAGTTTGTACGCTGAAGAAATTATTAAAATATTGTTAAACATCAATAGAAAAATCGTGGTCAAAATCGAAGAATAGTAAATTAATCAATTATGTTCTTTTTTGTGCGTCTGTGTGTGTGCTGAAGATCATTGAAATTTATCAATCATCCTTGTGTTTTTTTGTGTTGTTTTTCTGTAAAACAAACTGAATAAATGATTCAATATTTCATGTTTACTCTTGGAATAGATCATACATATATGTATATGTTGAAAATTATGTCATTAGAGGTCATGCGGAAAAAAAACACCAATGCACTAGGGGAGTAAGAAAAGCATATCAATCATATGTTGAGTGCATATTGTTATCATCCATATAGAACATATGATGACTGAAAGTAGTGATTGGTTTATTTTAATCATTGTTTCATGCGTATTATATTAGAGAAATGATTAATAACGAATCCAAATTGGGATGAGAAGTGAGTTTGAGTTACATTTAAAGCGAGAAAGTTATCTAAAAAAACATATTTTTGTTGATTTGAAAAATGTCTTCTCAGTTGTTTCGATATTGATAAATCACCTGTTAAAATGCTGTGTAATATTTATGTAAAAATATAATCTAAGATGAACACAATAGTTGAATATCAGTCCACTGTTGCTTTTCTTAGTTATAAAGCTAAGATGATGAATTTGATTGTGTTTTGGTGACCATTAAATTCTATTTATAAATTAGGAAAGGATTGTTTTATTGAAAATGATGTATGACCGATGTACTCGTAGTCGTAGGTATTTTCCAATGAAAAAAGGTTGATCACTTGCGTTCGAAAGAGGCTTTCATGATTGTTACCTAAGAAACTTTGAACTATTTAGTTGCAAAGAAAGTAAAAGTAAGATATACATAAAATAAATCAATTTTACAAAACATGCCATTATTGAGATTATGAAACTCATTGAATTCATCTGATTCGCCTTAAGAAAGTATGCACTATTTTTTTCCTTGTATATAACGGAGTCTCGATTATAACATATGGTGTCTAACAGCTAAAATCTTATGCTTTATTCGATTATGAATCCTTTCAATATAGAGCATATTGATGTTCAAATGCAAATGACACAGGGTGTGAGTGTCGGTTGGGATTTAGAGAACACCCACACCCTCAAGATTAAAAATGATCGTATAATATCGAAAATTTCCTTATTATGATAGAATAAAACATTTTGATTGTAAAACTTCTACATTCTCCCGTTTATTAGAAATTGAATTTAAATCTCATGTACTATTATTTTGAAACAGAATGATGATCGAAAAATTAAAGTTTTTGTTCGAGTTTAAATGACTGCTGTCATTTATACAATCATGTAGAACTTTTTTCAGGCAGAAGCCTTTGAATATGACATTGAATTTTATTAAACGCTGAGATTTCGGTTGGCAAGCCTTTATAGATGTCAGCCGCTTTTTTCAAATGTTCAAGTGCACGTGTCGGTTGATTAAGCTGGTCATAAGTAAATCCAATATTGTAGAGACTATCAGCGATATCAGTATCGTTTGGTGGTAAGTAACATTCTCGTATTTTATGTGCTCGTACATAATAATCAAGACAATTAGTATAGTTTTCTTGCAGGCGTAAGATATTCGCTATATTATGATAATTTATAGCCATGCTAGGATGATCTTGTGGTAGATATATTTCTTTTAATTTAAGTGACTGCTGAAAAAGTTCAAGAGCTTCAGCATAGTTTTCTTGCTTCTGTCGAATGAGGCCAATGCTATTAAGACTATCAGCAATATCAATATGATTTTCAGGTAAATATTGCTTTCTCATTTCCTTGATGTTTTAATATAATACCAATGTTATTGTAACAGGCGGCAATATCAGGATGATTCGATGGTAGACATTTCTGTTGTGTTTCAAGTGCCTTTGTATAGTACTCGAGAGCTTCTACATAGTTTCCTTGTTTATTCAGAATGTTACCAATGTTATTAAAGCTGTGTGCTATGTCAGGGTGTATGGGCGGCAAGACTTTTTCTCGTATATCTAACGCTCGTTGATAATAATCAATAGCTCGTGTGTAGTTCTTTTGGCTTTCAAAAACACTGCCAATGTTATTGAGACTATTAGCGATTCTTGGATGATCTGCCGGTAGAGATTTTTCTCGAATTTCAAGCGCCTGAAAGTGGTGTTCATGGGCTTCTTTATATTTGCCTTGTTTATGCAAAACATCTCCGATGTTATTATAACTACACGCAATGTCTGGATGTTCAGAGGATAAAATTTTCTGGCGCATTCTGAGTGCTTGTTGATGAGAATCGTATGCCTCTTTGTAATTTCCTTGATTAGTGAGGATGTTGCTAATGTTATTAAGACCTACTGCACAATCAAGATGCTCTGAAATTCGTAAATCTTCATGCATCTGCAAGGCTCTTCTATGATATTCTAACGCAGCGTCGAATTTTCCCTGTTCGTGCAGAATATTTCCTATATTGTTCAGGCTGCATGTGATATCGATATGACCTGGAGGTAGAAATTCTTCTCGTATTTTGAGTGTTTTTCTATGAAATTCTTCAGCTTCCTTATATTTTCTTTGATCATGTAAGAGAACAACTATGTTGTTAAGCACTGCAGTCGAATATTTAGTGCGTGGTGGTCGTGCATCCGTTATGTGTTTGTATGCTTGATCATAATAGTTTCTTGAGGGTGTGAGTGTGGGTGTGGGTCTGTCCCTATCCCTCGAACACGTCCGCAACAACACCCACACCCG